>BPLR01008019.1:0-54190 GCA_021605095.1 Caerostris extrusa | reverse complement strand
TGTGGTACCGAAGGTCAGAGCGCTAGGCAGTTGGCCATCAGGTTGCTCACGATTTTTGAGGATTTTTTTAAATTTTCTTTGGAGAAATTTGGCGACCAAAGTGTTCAGCATTGTTTGTGAACAACAACTGAGTTTGAAATCTCAATACCACCAACGAATGATTATTTTCGACAGAGCCTGTCCGTATAACACTTTCCAAAAACCAGTGTTGAGCTTGAAATAGTATTTTTCCAATTAAAAGCAGTGTTTTATCAACATACGAAAGTCGAAAGTAATGCAAGAATTAGACACGTTCTTAGTGACGCCATTGGGGAGATTCGCACACTCTATCTGTATCCATTAATTTCTAATATTAATTTTAATCTTAATGCTAATATCTTTTTTATATTTTTTCTAATATCTTTTAATATCTTACTTTTTAAGTTCGTTCATATGTTTTTGGAGATTCTTCTTCAATTCGATTCGATTATAAAAAAATTTTCTTGTTTTTTTATTTTTAATGCAGCTGCAAACACTAGACAGTTATCTTTAATGCCTGAAGCATGACCGCACCGACGTTACTCACTTAGCACTACCCAGGGGCGCGTGTAGTTTGAAGATAAACTACGGACGCGGAGTAACAACGTCCCCGCAACGCTATACGATCATATTATAGTGGTATCTACGGTTTAAAGTTGATTTCGAACCACTACAAACATCCATGCACCGTTGGGACTCGAACACGAAACCTGTGGTACTGAGAGCCAGAGTGTTGGCCACTCGACCATCATGGAATTATTTTTCCAAACTCAGTAATTTATAAAGAACAAGGCAAAATTGTTATAGATTTATTCATTTTTTTGTTATTATGCCCATATTTATAATAAAATCAAAATACAACATCAAATTTCTCAAAAGTCAAAATAATTTTCTAGATATTTTACGAACCTATATCGGTTGGAACCGAATGCCTTAGCATACATAGCGTCACATTCTCAATCTTATAAACGATATTACTTCTTCGAATTCATTTTATTTGATAGTTCCGTAGCCTTTTTTAAAACCAATTATGTTGAATATTGTCTAGATTCGTCTAGAACCTAGCTACCGATATCCGAAATAATATGTAGACTGTCCTAAAATTGACGCAAGAAGTAATACTTTTGTTAAGAAATAGAAGAAGATTTGTTTTAGAAACAATTTAGTATATCCCCACCAACACCAAGCCTAAAGGTACTCTTTCATTAACAAATATTTTAGACTATATAGGATGCTTAAGAAATCAAACTTGCGTAAATTTTAGGACACCTTATAGTGTACTCAGCCCTCTATAAATGCTTCAGTAGTTATTCTCTGATAGTTATCAGAAGTCGTGATTTCATGCACAGCATTAATCCATCTGAGATTATTGACTAATTGTAATAGCAGTACATACCAGCATCTTATGAGTTTGATGCACATGCGCTCTTTTCTTCTTTGAAATTAAATTCTTTATGGTCTATCTGTTACAAAATGAATCTTTCGCATCAGACCAATACGCGCAATCTTATAAGCGATATTACTTCTTGGAGCACTCTTAGAATTCATTTTATTCGGCCTTCTTCAAAACCTATTCTGTTGAATAATGCGTCTAGAGTTATCTAGAACCCAGCTACTGATATCCATCGGAACCTATTTAAGTAACAGAAGTATGCAAGATTGATCAAAGTTTCAGCCACTCGAAAGGGATTGCTGCGATGCACCCGAAACTACTCAACCCATTCCGAGAAGCAACTCAGGTCTGTCAGATTTCTCAACTCGAAAGATTTGATAACAACTTTCTCCTCCCAGCTGAGCTAACGCTTCGCTAACAATGCAGCAACTAACGAGGGCAACTTGTGTTAGCGTTATACAATGAAACCTAATGCCCGGTAATAAATGAATGGTTTCCTCCGTTCCACACTTCAGCAAGATTGCAACGAAAGCATTCATTAATAAATGGTTTCAATTACTTGGGGGCCCAAATTAAATTCCGTTATTCATTCATTAACAACTCAATTGACACGATAAATATCCGATGTATGCGAAACCCGGAATTACGTCCAGCCTAGTGCATATCAGTTCCTGAAGTTTATCGAAATATTATGTGCTACGTGGTTGCAGATGGTGCGGGATTCATAGTGAGATGATGTATTGCATCGTAATAAAATAAGATAGAAATATGGCTGCTCCAGAAATTAGTCTGAATTAGAAATTATAGGTTCTATCAGTAAAATAATGTTCGATAAAAGGCTATTGTGAATCACTATGTACTTTCACATTTGTTTCAAACCTTTTAAATAATTGAATGCATTCTAATAAATATTGTAGTATGATAAATGAAAGAAAAGAATATAAATTATTGAGTCTTTGGCAATTACTACTAGAGTACTGAATAATATTAAATGCAAATATGGGTCGCTTCACCATTTGTAACCATTTTGATTTAGTTAAAAAAATAATTGCTTTTTTTCAGGTTTAATAATTATTGAGTTGCAGCCTTTATATTGAACACTAAAAATTTTACGCATTTTTAAATTTCATAAAACATTATTTAAAAATATAACATTATAAATTCTACATTTTAATAATATTTTAAGTTAAATTAATAGATTAATAGAATCGGACAATTTACAAAGGTGCAATTACTTCGGGAAATTAAATTTGCATTAAACTTTTGAAAAACGTTAAAAAAATCACACGTGTATATGTAATTTTTTAAAAATAAGTTTCGATATAATTCATAAAAAATTTCATCTACTCGTATAATATAATTAAGAACTTGGTTTTCCTTTGTTTACTTTTACAAAATTAAATATTAGTTTCCAAAATAAGGAAGCTACGGTATTACTCGGTATCTTCAGACTTTAATATTTCACATATAATTTAGCAATTAAAAAAGAGACCCAAAGTTTAACTTCCCCAGATTGCTCTATTAAAACCCGAAAGGGAAGCCTTCATTTAAGCGAAGGCAAACTTCTCTTCCAATAACATTTATCAGATGTTTAAACCCGTTATTTACTATCTTGCAGTCTGAAATTACAGCTATTACGAGACGTGTATTGAGATAATATTTTCTCAAACTAGCTATGGAAAAAAAGGTGAATTGGAATAGTTTCTCTTTTCGGAAATTATGTTCCAAAATGTAGAAACTCATTCTTTGTAAGTTTGTTCTTTACCGTGAACTATTTTAAGGTTTATTATAAAAGGTAACGTTCTTTTTTTCAATTTTTGTCAAGAAATATTTATCCCACTGGATTTAAGTTTTAAAGATAAAGTAACAAAGCGGATAAATATAACATCTCTTTGTACTAGTATTTGCATAAATATTTGGCGTTAAGTATATCGCAAATTCTCCCCAAAAGCGACTTTTTTTGGCGTTGTAGTATGGAATAAAATTTTCCAAGAAATGATTAGACTGCTTAAAGGAAATAAATTATTCGAAGTATAAATAATTGCAAAAGTTATGTTATTTATTTTAATTAGTTCAGCCGACAATAATTTTAGATTAAAATTGTAGCTAATTATTAGTTCGGATAATTATTTCTATTGCTTCTAGACAAATGGCAAATTAATTTTCGATTGTGAATTCAATGCGATCAAACTGAGGATGATAAAGGCTACGAATATCGATGAAAAAGAATAGATTGCGATAGATTTTTTTTTATTGATCATAAATGTTAATTTGCGTACAATTAGAAAATTGTTTAGTAATTGATTTAAACAATCGCAATTTGATAGTAGTTTTAAGAAAATGTAGATAATTTATTTTGTTGTATATTAAAATGGTTCACTGTGTATTTATGCATGCCAAAGAAGGGCGTTTTTCATTGTGCATGATGGGCAAATTAAGTGCATGCGGATTAATCATTGTTTGATTAAGTTTGACTATATTAAAATTTATTCACATTGTCACAATCACCATCGAATCTTCTCGTTTCTGAAACGCAGCAACTTATTGCAGATTGTGTCAGTGGATCGAACCTTTTTGTACACTTGTAAAATGCATGAATTGACAACATAAGTTTTTGCTGTTATCAAAATAAGACAAAAGAAAGTTAATAGAAAATGAATTCAAGAATATATGCCTTTCGCGTCTATTTTCACTATCAGGAAATAACTTGGAACCATTTGATTTATATGCTCAACAACTTCAAAAAAGTTGTAAACCATTATAAGAATAGTAAATCACATTAAAATAAAAGTTTCAATTTTTCAAGAAATACTTATCCCACTAGATTTGAATTTTAAAAGATAAAGTAATAATGCGGATAAATATCACTTTATACTAGTCCATGTACATATATTTGGAGATAAATTTATCGCAAATTCTTCCCAAACGGGTCTTTTTTGGCGTTGTGGTACGGAATAAAGTTTTCCAAGAAATGATTAGACAGCCTAAAGGGAAGCAAATTATTTGAACTATAAATAATTGCAAAAGTTATGTTATTTATTTCAATTAGTTCAGTCAAGAATAATTTTAGATTATAATTGTACCTAATTATCAGATCGGATAATTATTTTTGTTGCTTCTAGACAAAGGCAAATTAATTTTGAATGTGAATACAATGAGAACATACTGAGGAGGCTGCAGGCTACAAATGAAGAAAAAGAATATATTACGATAGATTTTATATTATTGATCATAAATGTTAAATTATGTACATTTAGAAAATTGTTTTTTAATGGATTCAAACAATTCGTAATTTGATAGTAGCCTTTTCTTAATAAAGTGTAAACAACTTATTTTGTGGTACAACAACGAGCTTGGATTTGTATTTACATATGCCAAGAATGGCGTTTTTCATTGTGTATGTTATGGAAATTAAGTGAAGGCATTCCGTACCAGAAAGACGTTTAGAAAAAATTTGATTTTTGAAAACAATTTGGTATATCCCCCTAAAACGAAGCCTAAAGGTGCAATTTGAAGAGAAATCAACTCTTTCATTACCAAATATTCCAGTATACTTAGGATGTTTAGGAATTCAAAACTTGCTTAAATTTTGGGACATCCTATAGTGTACTCAGCCCAATATAAATGCTTCTGTAATTATTCTCCGATAGTTGTCAGAAGTCGTGCTCATGCATAGAATTAATCAATATGAGATTAGTGATTAATTGTATTAGCAGCTCATATCAGCATCTTATTAGTCCGATGCACATGCTTTTTTGTCTTCTTTCAAATTAAATACTTTATGGTCTATGTGTTACAAAATGCATCTTTCGCGCCAGACGCAATATGCGCAATCTTATAAGCGATATTACTTCCTGGAGCACTCTTAGAATTCATTATATTCGGCCTTCTTCAAAACCTATTCTGTTGAATAATGCGTATAGATTCATCTAGAACCTAGCTACTGATATCCATCGGACCTTATTCAAGTTCCCGACGTATGCAAGATTGATCAAAGTTTCATCCACTCAAGACAGCGATTGCTGCGATGCACCCGAAACTACACAACCCATTCTGAGAAGCTACTCATGTGTGTCAGATTTCTAAACTCGAAAGATTCGACAACAACTTTCTCCTCCCAGCTGAGCTAACGCTTCGCTAACAATGCAGCAACTAACGAGGGCAACTTGTGTTAGCGTTACACAATGAAACCTAATGCCCCGGTAATAAATGAATGGTTTCCTCCGTTCCACACTTCAGCAAGATTGCAACGAAAGCATGCATTAATAAATGGTTTCAATTACTTGGGGATCAAATTAAATGGCGTTATTCATTCATTAACAACTCAATTGACACGATAAACATCCGATGTATGCAAAACCCGGAATTACGTCCAGCGTACATATCAGTTCCTGAATTTTATCTAAATATTATGTGTTAGTACGTGGTTGCAGATGGTGCCCGATTAAAGTGAGATGATGTATTTCATCGTAATAAGATAAGATAAAAATATGGCTGCTCCAGAAATTAGCCTGAATTAGAAATTATAGGTTCTCATCAAAATAATATTGCGATAAAAAGGCTATTGTGAATCATTATATGCGTTGACATTTGTTTCAAACCTTTTAAACACTTGAATGCCTTCTAATAATTATTATAGTATGATAGGTTTAATAATTATTGAGCAATAATTGTAAATAATTGTACTTTTTATAATTTCTAAATAAATGCATAATACGTACATACACTTAATGCAATATCATTTATTGTTACCAAAATTTTTAGAACACGTAAGTACGACAAAGGCCTTTATATTGAACAATAAAAATTTTGCGCATTTTAAAATTTTAAAAAAAACATTATTTTAAAATATATCATTATAAATTTTACATTTTAATAATATTTTAATTTCGACAGATAGATTATTTCAGGGCAATAAATTTACGTTAAACTTTTAAAAAACGTAAAAAAAAAAATAAAATAAATAAAAAATTCACACATATATATATATATATATATATATATATATATATATATATATATATATATATATATATATATATATATATATATATATATACACATATATATATATATATATATATATATATATATATATATATATATATGCTTTACTAAACCAAACCAAGTTTTGCCAATCTTTTATGTTTTTAAAATTAGGTTCTGATATAATTCATAAAAATTTTCATCTACACGTATAATATAACAAAGAACATGGTTTAACTTTGCTTACTTTTACAAAATTAAATTGGCTTCTAAATTAAGGGCGGCAGCTGCACTATCACTACTACACACTATTTGCAGCTACAGTATTACTTGGTAGCTTCAGACTTTAAACTTTAACACATAATTAAGCACTTAAAAGAGAGCCAAAGTTTAACTTCCCCCGGATTGCTCTATTAAAACACAAAAGGGGAAGCCTTAATTTCACCGAAGGCAAACTCTTCTTCCAATAACATTTATCAGATGTTTAAACCCGTTATTTACTAGCGTGCAGCCTGAAATTACAGCTATTAGGAGACGCTTATTCAGATAATATTTTTATCAAACTAGCTATGAAAAAAAAAAATTTGAATTTGAATAGTTTCTCTTTTCGAGAAATTATGTTCCAAAACGTGGAAACTCATTCTTTGTAAGTTTGTTCTTACCGGCCAACTATTTTAAGGTTTATTATAAAAGCTAATTTTCTTTTTTTCAATTTTTGTCAAGAAATACTTATCCCACTTTATTTTTAGTTTTAAAAATAAAGTCATAATGCGGGTAAATATAACATCCCTTTATACTAGTCCATGTATATATATTTGGCGATAAATTTATCGCAAATTCTCCCCAAATGGGACTTCTTGGTGTTGTTTCGAATAAAATTTTCCAAGAAATGATTAGACAGCCTAAAGGAAATAAATTATTTGTAGTAAAAGTAATTTCCGATTGTGAATTCAATGGGAACATACTGAGGATGCTACAGGCTAGGAATCTCGAAGATAAAGAATAGAGGGCGATAGATTTTTTTTATTGATCATAAATGCTAATTCATGTAAATTTAGAAAACTGTTTCGTAATTGATTTAAACAATTCGTAATTCGATAGTAGCCTTTTCTTAAAATAAAGTAGACAACTTATTTTATATTACATTAACGGGTTTCGCTTTGTATTTACGCATGCCAAGAATGGCGTTTTTCATTGTTCATCCCATGGGAAATTAAGTGAGGGCATTCCGTACCAGAAAGACGTTTAGAAAACAATTTGTTATATCCCTAACACAAAGCCTAAAGGTGCATTTTAAATAGAAATCAACGCTTTCATTACCAAATATTCCAGTCTACTTAGGATATTTAGGAACTCAAATCTTGCGTAAATTTTGGGACACCTATAGTGTACTCTGCCCTATATAAATGCTTCAGTAGTTATTTTCTGATAGTTCTCAGAAGTCGTACTTTCATGCACAGAATTAATTAATTTGAGATTAGTGGATAATTAATTGTATTAGCAGCTCCTATCATAATCTTATTAGTCTGATGCACATGTGTTTTTGTCTTCTTTGAAATGAAATTCTTTATGGGCTATGTGTTACAAAATGAATCTTTCGCATCAGACTAATATGCGCAGTCTTATAAGCAATATTACCTATTGGAGCACTTAGAATTCATATTATTCGGCCTTCTTCAGAACCTATTCTGTTGAATAATGCGTCTAGAATTATCTAGAACCCAGCTACAGATATCCATCGGACCCTATTCAAGTCCCCGAAGTATGCAAGATTGATCAAAGTTGCAGCCACTCAAGAAAGCGATTACTGCGATGCACCCCAAACTACTCAACCTATTCTAGGAAGCAACTCACATCTGTCAGATTTCTCAACTCGAAAGATTCGATAACAACTTTCTCGTCCCAGCTGAGCTAACGCTTCGCTAACAATGCAGCAGCAGCTAACGAGAGCAGCTTGTGTTCGCGCTACAATGGAACCTAATGCCCGGTAATAAATGAATGGTTTCCTTCGTTCCACACTTCAGCAAAAGGGCAACGAAAGCATGCATTAATAAATGGTTTCAGTACTTAGGGACCAAATTAAATGACGCTATTCATTCAATAACAACTCAATTGACATGATAAATATCAGATGTATGCGAAACCCGGAATTACGTCCAGCATAGCACATATCAGTTCCTGAATTTTATGGAAATATTATGTGCTACGGGGTTTCAGATGTTGCCGGTTTATAGTGAAATGATGCATTGCATCGTAATAAGATAAGATAAAAATATGGATGTTCCAGAAATTAGTCTGAATTAGAAATTATAGGTTCTCATCAAAATAATGTTGCGATAGAAGGCTATTGTGAATCATTATATGCGTTGACATTTGTTTCAAGCTTTTTAAACACTTGAATGCATTCTAATAAATATTGTAGTGTGATAAAATAGAATATGAATTATGGAGTTGTTTGGCAATTACCACTGGATTACTAAATAATATTAAATGCAAATATGGGTCATTTTAGCATTTGTGATCATTTTGATTTAGTTAAAAAATAATTGATTTTTTTAGGTTTAATAATTATTGAGTTGTTGGCAATTACCACTAGAATACTGAATAATATTAAATGCAAATATGGGTCATTTCACTATTTGTAATCATTATGATTAAGTTAGAAAAATATTTTTTTTTTAGATTTAATAATTACTGTAGTTTAGTTATTTTAGCTACTAATTTTTTTTTTTCATTTATTGAATTTATTTTTCAATCATTTTTTTTCATTTATTGATTTTATTTGTTGTTGTTTTTTTTTCATTTCATTAAAAAAAGCCAAAATTCAAAATGTAAGAATTAAAACTTTCGTTAAATTGGCGACAAACATGATGAGATATGGTTGGTTATGTTGATGATCGATCTCTTTAAGCTTATAGTAAAGACAAATATCTTAGTGCAGGGGTGGCCAACTCGCGGCCTTCCTACAACATTTTCCGAGAATTATCACACTTTTACAAAATATATTTATTTTATAATGGCCAAAGTAGTGAAAACCAATGATTTCAAAACATACATTATGTGTGCATTCATTTATTTAAAAAGTAACTGTCCAAATTATGAGAAAAAAATTTACTTTGATTATAAAATAATATTCTCTCGAATATATGACAGATATTGCCTGCCTTATTTACGAATTTACAGTTATGAGTTCGCAGAATAATTAAATTATGTTCTTCGAACTCATGAACTCTCGAACTCGCCTAAAGTGTGCATTAGCCTAAAGTTCCCTAGAGCGACAAACAAAACCAATGCCATAAGGCAATGCCCTCCCTTAATCGCTCATGGCATGCACAATAAAAATCACCCTTCATGGCATGCTAAATAAAAACAAAACCCATTGATTACCACAAAATAAATTGTCTACATTTTTCAAGAAAATGATACTATCAAATTACGAATTGTTTAGATCAATAACGAAATTTTCTAATTATACATAAATTAGCATTTACGTTCTATAAAAAAAAAAAATGTTTAGCAACCTATTCCTTTTTCTTCGAGATTTCTAGCCTGTGGCAACCTCAATACCTTCACATTGAATTCACTATCGAAAATTAATTTGTCATTTGTCTAGAAGCGATAGAAATAATTACCGAACTAATAATTAACTACAATTATAATCCAAAATTATTCTCGACTGAACTAATTAAAATAAATAACATAACTGCTGCAATAATTTATACCACAAATAATTTGTTTCCTTCAGGCTGCCTAATCATTTCTTGGAAAATTTTATCCCATACTAAATCGCCAAAAGTCTCATTTGGGAAGAATTTGCGATAAATTTATTGGCAAATATATATATATATAAATGGATGTTATATTTATCCGTAATATTACTTTATCTTTAAAACGAAAAATCCAGTGGGATAAGTATTTCTTGACAAAAATTAAAAATAAGAAAGTTACCTTTCATGATAAACCCCAAAATAGTTCAGGGGATAGAACAAACTTACAAAGAATGAGTTTCTATGTTTTGGAACATAATTTCTCGAAAAGAGAAACTATACGAATTCAAATTTTTTTCACAGCTAGTTTGAGAAAATATGTTCTGAATAAGCGTCTCCTAATAGCTGTAATTTCAGACTGCGCGCTAGTAAATAACGGGTTTAAACATCTGATAATTGTTATTGGAAGAAGAGTTTGCCTTCGGTGAAATGAAGGCTTCCCTTTCGGGTTTTAATAGAGCAATCCAGGGGGAAGTTAAACTTTGGGTCTCTTTTAATTGCTTAATTATATGTGAAAGTTTAAAGTCTGAAGCTACCAAGTAATACTACAGTTACCCTTATTTTGGAAACTAATTTACTTTCGTAAAAGTAACCAAAAATTAAACCCAGTTCTTTGCTATATTATAAGAGTAGAAGAAAAATGTTGTGAATTATATCAGAACCTAATTTTGAAAAACATAAAAGTTACATATGTTTAAGTGTGAATTTTTTTTTTTTTCACATTTTTTAAAAAGTTTATTGTAAATTTATTGTCCTGAAATAATTGCACTTTTGTAAATTGTACGATTGTATTATTCCATCTATATCGAACTTAAAATATTATTAAAATGTAAAATTTATAATGATAGATTTCTTAAATAATGTTTTGTAAAATTTTAAAAAAAGCTCAAAATTTTTATTGTTCAATATAAAGACCTATTTAGAACTAACGTGTTGTAAAAATTTGATAAAAAAAAATGATTTTGCATTAAGTATATGCATGTATATTGTGTTATGCATTTATTTACAAATTATAAAAGTTTGTTCAATGGCGTAACAGCCCCACGGGGCCGCAGATCGTCTAATGACAGATTTCGAGGCAGGAGATGTTTTCGTTTTACGGTGTAGGGTTGTCAGCCCTACGCCGAACGCTCTACAGTCATATTAGACTGGAACCTACGGATTAAAGTGGATTGCGAATCACTACAAAGATCCGTTGAGCCGCCAGGACTCGAACCCGACATCTATGGCACAGAGCTCCAGAGCGCATATTTACATTTAATATTATTTAGTAATCTCGTGGTCATTGCCAACAACTTAAAAAACAATTGCTTTTTTCAGGTTGAATAATAATTAACAAAATCAAAATGATTACAAATGGTGAAGGGATCTATATTTGCATTTAATATTATTCAGTAATCTAGTGTTGATTGCCAATAATTCAATAATTTATATTCTATTTTATCATACTACAATATTTATTAGAATGTATTCAAGTATTTAAAAGGCTTGAAACAAATGTCAACGCATATAATGATTCACAATAGCCTTTTATCGCAATATTATTATGATAAGAACCCATAATTTCTAATTCAGACTAATTTCTGGAGCAGCCATATTTCTATCTTATCTTATTACGATGCAATACATCATCTCACTATAAATCCCGCACCATCTGCAACCCACATAATGTTTCGATAAAATTCAGGAACTGATATGTACTATGCTGGACGTAATTCCGGGTTTCGCATACATCGGATATTTATCGTGTCAATTGAGTTGTTAATGAATGAATAACGCCATTTAATTTGGTCCCCAAGTAATTGAAACCATTTATTAATGCATGCTTTCGTTGCAATCTTGCTGAAGTGTGGAACGGAGGAAGCCATTCATTTATTACCGGGCATTAGGTTTCATTGTAACGCTAACACAAGCTGCCGTCGTTAGCTGCTGCTGCATTGTTAGCGAAGCGTTAGCTCAGCTGGGAGGAGAAAGTTGTTGTCGAATCTTTCGAGTTGAGAAATCTGACAGACATGAGTTGCTTCTCTGAATGGGTTGAGTAGTTTCGGGGTGCATCGCAGCAATCGCTGTCTTGAGTGGATGCAACTTTGATCAATCTTGCATACTTCGGGGACATGAACATGGTCCGATGGATATCAGTAGCTGGGTTCTAGATAAATCTAGACGCTTTATTCAAGAGAATAGGTTTTGAAGAAGGCCGATTAAAATGAATTCGAAGAGTGCTCCAAGAAGTAATATCGCTTATAAGATTGCGCATATTGCGTCTGATGCGAAATATTCATTTTGTAACACTTAGACCATAAAGAATTTAATTTCAAAGAAGACAAGAGCGCATGTGCATCAGAGTAATAAGATGCTGTGATAAGCGGATAATACAATTAATCATTAACCTCAGATTGATTAATTCAGAGCATGAAAGCACAACTTCTGACAACTATCAGAGAATAACTACTGAAGCATTTATATAGAGCTGAGTACAGTATAGGATGTCCCAAAATTTACGCAAGTTTGAATTCCTAAACATCCTAAGTAGACTGGAATATTTGGTATTGAAAGAGTTGATTTTTCTTCAAAATACACCTTTAGGCTTGATGTTGGGGGGGGACATGCCAAATTGTTTTCTAAACGTCTTTCTGGTTCGGAATGCCCTCATTTATTTTCCCATTGCATGCACAATAAAAAACGTCATTCTTGGCATGCGTAAATACAAAGCGAATCCCGTTAATGTACAACAAAATAAGTTGTCTACATTTTTGTTAAGAAAAGGCTACTATCAATTACGAATTGTTTAAATCAATTACGAAACAGTTTTCTAATTATACATAAATTAGCATTTACGATCTATTAAAAATTGTTTAGCAATCTATTCTTTTTCTTCGAGAATTGTAGCCTGTAGCATCTTCAATGCGTTCACATTAAATTTTCAATCGAAAATTAATTTGTCTAGAAGCAATAGAAATAATTACCCGAACTAATAATTAGCTACCATTATAATTCAAAATTATTCTCGACTGAACTAATTAAAATAAATAACATAACTTCTGCAATTATTTATACCACAAAAAATTTGTTTCCTTTAGGCTGTCTAATTATTTCTTGGAAAATTTTATCTTGTTCTACAATGCCAAAAAGTCCCAATTGGGGAGAATTTGTGATAAACTTATCGCCAAATATATATACACGGACTAGTGTGAAGTGATGTTATATTTATCCGCATTATGACATTATCTTTAAAAATTTAAATCCAGTGGGATAAGTATTTCTTGACAAAAATTGCAAAGAAGAATGTTACCTTTTATAATAAACCTTAAAATAGTTCGCAGGAATGAATAAACTTAGAAAGAATGAGTTTCTACGTTTTGAACATAATTTCCCGAAAAGTGAAACTATTCCAATTCAAATTTTTTTTTTTTCGTAGCTAGTTTGAGAAAATATTATCTGAATAAGCGTCTCCCTAATAGCTGTAATTTCAGACTGCACGCTAGTAAATAATGGGTTTAAACATCTAATAAATGTTATTGGAAGAAGAGTTTGCCTTCGGTGAAATTGAGGCTTCCCCTTTTGGGTTTTAATAGAGCAATCTGGGGGAAGTTAAACTTTCGGTCTCTTTTAATTGCTTAATTATACGTGAAAGTTTAAAGTCTGAGGCTATAGGTCAAAATAATATTGTAGCTTCCCTTATTTTGGAAACCAATTTAATTTTGTAAAAGTAAGCAAAATTAAACCAAGTTCTTTGTTATATTATACGAGCAGAGGAAAACTTTTCTGAGTTATATCAGAACCTAATTTTGAAAAACATAAAAGTTGCATATATATACGTGTGAAAAATTTATTTTTTACGTTTTTTAAAAAGTTTAATGTAAATTTACCAGTTACCCATAAACATTTCCCATAAGTCATTAATTGTCCCTGGCATGCGAAATGAAAAGTACCATTCATCGCATGCTAAATAAAAAAAGCAAATTGATGTACCACAAAATAAATTATCTAAATTTTTCAAGAAAAGACTACTACCAAATTACGAATTGTTTAAATCAATTACGAAACAATTTTCTAATTATACGTAAATTATCATTTACAATCTATAAAAAAAATGTTTAGCAATCTATTCTTTTTCTTCGAGATTCGTAGCCTGTAGCATCCGCAATACGTTCATATTGAATTCACTGTCGAAAATTAATTTGCCATTTGTGTAGAAGCAATGGAATTAATTATCCGAACTAATAATTAGCTACAATTAAATCAAAAATTATTCTCGACTAGACTAATTAAAATAAATAACATAACTTCTGCAATTATTTATACCACAAATAATTTGTTTCCTTCAGGCTTTCTAATCATTTCTTGGAAAATTTTATCCCGTACTACAACGCCAAAAGTCCCATTTGGGGAGAATTAGCGATACATTTATCGCCAAATATACATATGCATGGACTAGTATAAAGTGATGTTCTATTTATCCACATTATTACTTTATCTTTAAAACTAAAAATCAGTTTGATAAATATTTCTTGACAAAAATTGAAAAAAAAGAAAGTTACCTTTTATAATAAACCTTAAAATAGTTCAGGGGAAAGAACAAACTTACAGAGAATGAGTTTCTACGTTTTGGAACATAATTTCCCGAAAAGAGAAACTTTTCCAATTCAAATTTTTTTCACAGCTAGTTTGAGAAAATATTATCTGCATAAGCGTCTCCCAATAGCTGTAATTTCAGACTGCACGCTAGTAAATAACGGGTTTAAACATCTGATAAATGTTATTGGAAGAAGAGTTTGCCTTCACTGAAATGAAGGCTTACCCTTTCGGGTTTTAATAGAGCAATCTAGGGAAGCTGAACTTTGAGTCTCTTTTAATTGCTTAATTAAATGTGAAAGTTTAAAGTCTGAAGCTACCAAGTAATACTGTAGCCTCCCTTATTTTGTTTAATAGTTTTCAGATGTGTAATGTAAATATATCGTTCCGAAGTAATTGCAGTTTTATAAATTTCCCAATTGTATTAATCTACCGATCGAACTTAAAATATTATTAAAATATACTATTCATAATGGTATATTTTTAAATCCGAGTAATGTTTTGCAAAATTTTAAAACCCGCAAAATTTTTATTGTTCAATATAAAGGCCTTTTTAGAAATTACGTGTTGTAAAAATTTTGATAGTAATAAATGATATTGCATTAAGGGAATGTATATATATATAGTATTATGCATTTATCTACAAATTATAAAAAATAAAATTATTTACAATTATTAAACTCAATAGTTATTAAGCCTAAAAAAAAAAAAGCAATTATTTTTAACTGAATCACAATGATTACAAATGATGAAATGACCCATATTTGCATTTAAAAATATTCAGTAATCCAGTGGTAACTGCCAAACAACTCAATAATTTATGTTCTATTTTATCATACTACAAAATTTATTAGAATTCATTCAAGTATTTAAAAGGTTTGAAACAAATGTCAACGCATATAACGATTCACTATAGCCTTTTATCGCAACATTATTTTGATGAGAACCTATAATTTCTAATTCAGACTAATTTCTGGAGCAGCCATATTTCATATCTTATCTTATTACGATGCAATACATCATCTCGCTATAAATCCCGCACCATCTGCAACCACGTAGCACATAATATTTCGATAAAATTCAGGAACTGATATGTACTATGCTGGACGTAATTCCGGGTTTCGCATACATCGGATATTTATCGTGTCAATTGAGTTGTTAATGAATGAATAACGCCATTTAATTTGGTCCCAAGTAATTGAAACCATTTATTAATGCATGCTTCCGTTTCAATCTTGCTGAAGTGTGGAACAGGTGAAACCATTCATTTATTACCGGGCATTAGGTTCCATTGTAACGCTAACACAAGCTGCCCTCGTTAGCTGCTCCATTGTTAGCGAAGCGTTAGCTCAGCTGGGGGAGAAAGTTGTTATCGAATCTTTCGAGTTGAGAAATCTGACAGACATGAGTTGCTTCCTAGAATGGGTTGAGTAGTTTCGGGTGCATCACAGCAATCGCTTTCTTGAGTGGATGCAACTTTGATCAATCTTGCATAGTTCGGGGACTTGAACATGGCCCGATGGATATCAGTAGCTGGGTTCTAGATAAATCTAGACGCATTATTCAACAGAATAGGTTTTGAAGAAGGCCGATTAAAATGAATTCTAAGAGTGCTCAAGAAGTAATATCGCTTATAAGATTGCGCATATTGCGTCTGATGCGAAATATTCATTTTGTAACACAGACCATAAAGAATTTAATTTCAAAGAAGACAAGAGCACATGTGCATCAGAGTAATAAGATGTTGTGATAAGCTGGATAATACAATTAATCATTAACCTCAGATTGATTAATTCTGCATGAAAGCATGACTTCTGTCAACTATCAGAGAATAATTACTGAAGCATTTATATACGGCTGTGTATATTATAGAATGTCCAAAATTTACACAAGATTTGAGCTCCTAAACAGTTTGGAATATGTGGTAATCAAAAGAGTTTTTCCCTTTAAAATGCCCATTTACGCTTGGTTTTGGGGGAAGGGGATATACCAAACTGTTTTCTAAAACAAATCATCTCACATCTTTTAATAAAAGTATTACTTCTGGTGGGAATTTTAGGGCAAGAAGCTTAAGCCAACCCAAATGATCTTGCGGGCCACTTTGGAAAAGCATCATAACTCAGCGGACCGCATATAAAATGAAAGACCATACTAGATTTAGACCCGTTACTGCATTTAAATGAAATAATGAAAATTGTGATTAACTCTCAGTGTTTACATTTATGGACATAAGCTTTTCTTGTGACTGTCATTTAGATGAAATAATTAAAATGTAATGAAATAAATTGAAGGATTTAAAATATTAGAACTTAAAGATATTATTTAACCATTATTAATTTAATTGAAAAAACATTTTTGAAAAAGAAGGAATAATTAAAAATACCATACATTTTACAAAGAAATCTTTAAATTTTTAATCCTTTAAGTGAATTTATTAAATATGCTAAGATCAAGGTTTTGTTTTGTTTATCGCTCTACAGTTATTTTATGTGCATTTAAGGCTATTTAGACCGTAACCTACAGTTTAACGTGGATTTTGAACAACTAATAAACTTCATGTCGTTGCAAGGATTGGAACCTAAAGCTTGTGGTACTCAAGGCCAAAGCACTAGCCGATCGGCCATCACGAAGTGCTAGGATCAACGAGAAAGCAAGATATAAAATTTCATCAAACCTAAAAATTCAATTTTATATTTTGTATTTGAGAAATTCCGAATTTAAAAGTATAAAGGTTAATTTGCTTTAGAAACTTTCCAGTGTTGACTATTCATATATTCGTAGCCCACCCTTCCCTTCTTCTTTGAGAACACATTGGTTCATGGACTTGGTCTAGATATTTCTGTCGGCCAAGTGGAATAAAAAAACAACAACAGAAATGTATTCGTTTAACCATTATTAATTTGATTGAAAAGATCTCTTTGCAAGAAGGAATAATTCAAAATATCATATTTCTTTACAAAGAAATTTTTGTATTTTGTATCTGTTAAGCAAAATGCATGTGCTAAGATTAACGTGAAAACAAGATGAAAAATTTCAATGAAATTAAATACAATCTTATATTTTGTATTTGAGAAATTCAGAATTTTAAAGTTTAAAGGTTAATTAGTTTTAGAAAACTTTCCAGTGTTGGCTTTCCATGTATTCCTTACGATATTTACGACATTTGAAACATCCATGAACATGGCTGTGTAGGATAGTACTGTACATTCATAATGTGCAAATAGCTAATTTATGTAAATGTATATTGTAACAAACTCCCCAATTCATCGATTAACCCACCCAAAACGATTCTGACATTAAAGTCTACTAGTTTATAGGTTAATTATCTTTAATAACTTTCCATATTCATATATTTATCATGATGTTTTACTACCTTTGATACATCCATTAACACAGATGCTGCATATGTGTAAGATGACACTGTACATTCATAATGTTTAAATAGCTAATTTACGTAAATATATATTCTAACAAACTCTCAACTTCATCGACTAACTCAACCAAAACGATTCTGACATTAAAGTCTAATAGAAAATAGCCTCCTAAAACGGATGGGCAACCTATAAACTCCAATCAAGAAGTCCTAAGCCCGCTGTCGACTCCAAGTTCGAGGTGGGTTATTTAAGCAGGTGGCGAATCGATTGTGCCAAATGAAGAAAAATTCGGGAGACGACAAAAGCCATTAGCCAATGGATCGCACTCCTGGCTTGGCGATCGACAGAGTCTGGTGCGAGGATCGAGATTTGTAGGCCATCTTCTGGGAGAGGTTTTATAACTGTGGGGAGATGTCCAATGGGCTGGAGAGAGCCATTACCAGTTCTCTGGAAGCGAGAGATAAAGCTGTGCGGACGGCAATAAACGCAATGTTTTCTGGTTCTCTGCCACGCCTCGGAGGGAATGGACCGTGCGGTTATTTTGTGGCTGTTTATGGTTTATTATGGGAGGAATGGTCGAGTGTGAAATCTATAAAGAAGTGAATTTTCGCTTTGGGAAAATAGAAGTGGATGAAAGAAATATAATTTGACGAATCAAAATACTAAAAATTCAAGCGTGTTTTATTTACATTGTTCAAAATAGTTTTTTTTTTGAGAACGTTTTTACTGGGTCAAAAAAATGGAGAGACATTTAAAATATTTAGAAAATATGAAATTTAGATATAAAATTACAACTATTTATTTGTATTATAAGCGATTTTATGTAAATGGTTTAAAAACTGAATTTATTTATTTGATTAAAGAGCCAAAGGCCTCTTAAAGTAAAATCATTGTATCTTGGATGCCCTTATTAAATGTAAGGGGTATTTATGTGTTATATTTAACTTCATATGTGAAGATATTTCAGAAGTGCTTAATCATAGTGCAGTGAAACTTAATATACTTTAAAAATGAAAAACATTTACAGTAACTATAATACAAAATGTGTCTGTACAGTAACTATAATACAAAATGCAGCTTTCATATATATCCGCTCAAGCTGTCTATATATCATATATATCGCATTTCAGAAATTCAAAAATTTTAATACAAACCTTTCTACGTCTGCTCTGAAACTGTTTCTTGAATATTGGTTTATTCTCATTCTTTCAAATTGTATCACAAGGGTGCCCCATTCATATTAAGAATTAAAAAAAAATTTTGAAGGACATTTTAAACATAACAAAAATTTTAATTTTAGAAAAAAAATGTAATGAATAATATTGTTATTTTCGATAATCATATATCAATCAACTAACAAGGACATCAATTGATAAAATACTGATAATTTTAAACCGATAATGTGGCTAATTTTTCTTATTTTGTTAGTTCATTGTTAGTATAATTAAAATATCAGATTTTATTTTTCGTCTTTTTTCTGCTTTTGCTTATTTGAAATTTTTTTTTAGATAAGTAAAATAATCTAAACAGTAATTCAGTTCAAATATTTATTAGCTAAATCACATCAATCATTTGTTTTATATTATATTTTATATTATTTACGTTGTACAATATATTTATTCCCATTAAACCAGGAGGAAATAATACAGGGAAATACCATTTACTATTTTTAAATAAATAATGTGTCACATTGACCAAGATGAATTGTATTTTATTCAAGATTGCTCAATATCCCTTTTTTCATTTTCTAACAAGATTTTATTTGAAAACACATTGATTAACAAACTACAAATTGTTCCACAGTTTCTTTTATAGAAAGAAATTAATCTAATTAATTATCATCAATAAAATTATATTATATTAGTTATCATTAGTTATATTAGTTATCTATTAAGAATCTAAAAAAAAGCATTTTTTTCCACATTTTAAACATAAAAAAAAATCATCTGAATTTTAGAAAAAAGTATGTAAGGAATAATATTGTTATTTTTGATAATCGTAATGAATCGTTTTGTGACTTTTGACTTGAGTGGAGGAATAAAAAGTATTTTATTAACGATTAAAAATTTAAACAAGATATATATACAACGAGTGTGTGAACTAATAGAAGAATTGAAAAAAGCGTCACAATGTCCTCAAGAACTGTAATTGTGAATATAAGGAAAACAAATTTGAATTTTTACTATTTTGATTCTTCAAATTATATTTCTTTCATCCACTTCTTTATGCTCCCAAAGAGAAAATTTACTTCTTCATGTATTTCGCACACGACCATTCCTCCCACAATAAATCATAAACACCCGCAAAATAACCGCACGGTCCATTCCCCCGACGTGGCAGAGAACCAGAAAAACATAGCGTTTATTGCTCAGCGGCACAGCTTTATCTCTCGCTTCCAGAGAACTGGTAATGGCTCTCTCCAGCCCATTGAGATCTCCCCCACAGTTATAAAACCTCTCCCAGAAGATGGCCTACAAATCTCGATCCTCGCACCAGACTCTGTCGATCGTCAAGACAGGAGGGCGATTCATTGGCTATAATGGCTTTTGTCATCTCCCATTTTTCTTCATTTGGCAACCGATTCGCCACCTGCTTAAATAACTCAGCTCGAACTTCGAGAGTCGACATCGGGCTTAGGGCTTCTTGATTGGGTTTGGGATGCTCATCCGTTTTAGGAGGCTATTTTCTATTAGACTTTTTAATGTCAGAATCGTTTTGGTTGAGTAATAATTGGAGAGTTGAGAATGTTTCAGTTAATGTTTCAGAAATGTTTGGATATTCCAAAAATTGTAAACATCACAATGGATATGAGAACACGGAAGGTTGCTAAAGATAATAAACCTATACACTAGTTTTAATGTCAGAATCGTTTTGGTTGAGTTAATCGAAATGGAGAGTATGTTAGAATATCATTTATATAAATTAGCTATTTGCACATTACGAATATACAATGAGATCTTACGTACGCAACATCCGTGTTAATAGATGTTTCAAAAGTTTAAACATCATGATGAATATATGAATATGGAAAGTTGCTGAAAGATAATTAACCTCTAAACTAGTAGACTTTAAAGTCCGAATCGTTTTGGTTGAGTTATGAATTGGAGAGTTTGTTAGAATGTACATTTACATAAATTATGTATTAGCACATTATGAATGTGCAGTATCATCTTACACATCCCTGTTAATGGATGTTTCAAAAGTTGTAAATATCATAATGAATATATTAATAACCAACACTGGAAAGTTTCTTAAGCTAATTAAATTTTAAACTTTCAAATTCTGAAATTCTTTAATACAAAATATAAAATTTCGTTTAATTTCATTGAAATTTGGCATCTTGTTTTTCACTTTGGCCTTAATATATTTAAGGCCTTCATTTAACGGATTGAAATATAAAGATTTCTTTGTTAAAATATGACAGTTTTTAATTATTCCTTCTTTCAAAGATAACTTTTCTATCAAATTAACAATTATTTAATAATATCTTTAAGTTCTAATATTTTTAAATCCTTCAATTTATTTGATTACAATTTCATTAATTCATTTAAAGGACAGTAACGAGAGAAGCTTATGTCCATAAATGTAAGCACTGAGCGTTAATCGCTTTAATAAAGATACAATATTTATTAAAATGCATTCAAGTATTTAAAAGGTTTCAAACAAATGTCAACGTATACAATGATTCCCAATAGCCTGTTATCGCAACAATATTTTGATGAGAACCTATAATTTCTAATTCACACTAATTTCTGGAGCAGCCATATTTCTATCTTATTTTATTAAGATGCAATGCATCATCTCACTCTAAACCTGCGGCATCTGCAACCACGTACTAACACATAATATTTCAATAAAATTCAGGAACTGATATGTACTATGCTGGACGTAATTCCTTGTTTCGCCTACATCGGGTATTCATCGTGTCAATTGAGTTGTTAATAAATGAATAACGTCATTTAATTTGGTCCCCAAGTACTGAGACCATTTATTAATGCATGCTTTCGTTGCAATCTTGCTGAAGTGTGGAACGGAGAAAGCCATTCATTTATTACCGGGCATTAGCTTTCATTGTAACGCTAACACAAGCTGCCCTTAGTAGCTGCTGCTGCATTGTTAGCGAAGCGTTAGCTCAGCTGGGGAGGAGAAAGTTGTTATCGAATCTTTCGAGTTGAGAAATCTGACAGACATGAGTTGCTTCTCAGAATGGGTTGAGTAGTTTCGGGGTGCATCGCAGCAATCGCTGTCTTGAGTGGCTGCAGCTTTGATCAATCTTGCATACTTCGGGGACTTGAATAGGGTCCGATGGATATCAGTAGCTGGGTTCTAGATAAATCTAGACGCATTATTCAACAGAATGAGTTTTGAAGAAGGCCGAATAAAATGAATTCTAACAGTGCTCCAAGAAGTAATATCGCTTATAAGTTTGCGCATATTAGTGTGAGGCGAAAGATTCATTTTGTAACACATAGACCATACAGAATTTAATTTCAAAGAAGACAAGAACGCATGTGCATCAGACTCATAAGATGCTGATATGAGCTGCTAATACAATTAATCACTAATCTCAGATAGATTAATTCTGTGCATGAAAGCACGACTTCTGACAACCACCAGCGAATAACTACTGAATCATTTATATGGGGCTGAGTACACTATAGGGTAATTATTTAAGCATTTATATAGGGCTGAGTAAGTACACTATAGGATGTCCCAAAATTTACGCAAGATTTGAATTCCTAAGCAGTCTGGAATATGTGGTAAATCAAAAGAGTTGATTTCTCTTCAAAGTGCACTTTTAGGCATAATGTTTGGGGGGTATATCAAATTGTTTTCTAAAACAAATCATCTTCCATCTTTTAATAAAAGTGTTACTTCTTGCGGGAATTTTGGGACAGTCTACATTAGGTGTGGCCAACCCAAATGAAGTTGCGGGCCACTTTGGTAATGCATCCTAACTCCGCGGGCCGCATATAAAATTATATATCCCCATATTAGATTTAGACCCATTATAGACATTTTTTGGAGTGAAAAATGTAAACATAATGAGTAATTATTTTTGTGTTTACTATTATTCTTACATGTAAACATAGATAATGTAATAATAATGATATTAAACGCACATTGTAAAGAAATATATAACACTAAAAATAGTGAAAATAGAATAATAATAAAAATAAATAAAAAATGAAATCAGCAAAAAATGTTTATTTTTTTAGTCCTATATTTGTTTATTATATATTAACAAAGTTAGCTATATATTAGCTTTTTCAAATCAATCTCAATTTGGGTATTTGCACATCGTAAATGGTAATGAGGTTAGTGTCCAATATGTTTGAGTGTGTTTTGTGTTTGGTCACTTTCATTTTCGACCAAAAACGATTCGCAGGTGTAAATTGAACGAAAAGCGCTAACAACTTCAATTAAGAGTCTGGTTTGCTCTGCTATCAACAATCAACTGTGCATATCTAGGGATAAGGATAATCATTGCGTCATTTGAGATCACTTAAAGTGAAACATAGAACATGTGATATTAGATGTTCCAAGATGCGTGCACCTCATGAATTCGCAGAGTATAATTTAATTATTCTGCGAACTCATAACTGTAAACTCATAAATAAAACAGACAATATCTGTCATATATTCAAAATAATATTATTTTAAAATTAAAGTTAATTTTTTTCTCATAATTTTGACAATTCATTTTTTAATATATGGATGCACACATAATGTATTTTTTTAATACATTGGCTTTCATTACTCGGCCATTATAAAATAAATATATTTGATTAAATGTGTGATATATATCACGGGCCGGAAAATAGTCAAGGCGGGCCACGGCTTGCTCTTTTCTATCATGTTCAGTTGTTATTGGATTTATACCAGCTTATTGAACAGCCAAAAAAACGAGATTGTGAAATTCAAAATGATTATTAATTCTTTCATTTTTAATTTTAATAGGATTTTTTTGCCAGTGTATTCTGCTAAAAATATAACCTCTTAAATAATAATAAAAATTGTTTGATCTGTTTTTTTTTATTATAAAAATTCAGAAATTGTAATATGTAATATAAGAAAGAATAAATATTCACAATAAAAATCTATTCTTTCTAAAATACAAGCACTTCCCATCTAATTAATTTTTTTTCTAACTTTATTGCATAAAAAAATCTAGAATATACTTAATTAGTTAACGTTTGTAAAGTCGCTTTTATTTTTAAACAAATGATTGATGAGATTTAGCTAATGAATGTTTGAATTGAATTACTATTTAAAATATTTTACTTATCTAAGAAATTTATGAAGAAGCAAGAGCAGAAAGACGAAAAATAAGCAAATCTGATAGTTTAATTATACAAACAATGAACTAACAAAAAAAGAAAAATTGACTATATTAAATTAAAATATAATAAATTATCAATATTTAAATTATTAAAATTAGCAAAAAAATTTAGGAATTAAAATTAAAATTATCAATATTTTACCAATTCATATTCTTATTAGTCGATTCATATATGAGTATCGAAAATAACAACGTTATTCATCACATTTTTTCTATGTCTAGCACGTGCTACAACATGTTTTTTTATATTCTTACAATTTTCCTAATGATAATTAGCTACATTAATTTTTATCTGCAAAAGGAAATGTGGAACAAATTTTAGTTTGTTGTTCAATATGTTAGAGAGAAAAATAGATCAATGTGTTAAAAGGGGAAAATGAGATATTGAGCAAACTTGAATAAAAAACAATTCATCTTGATCAATGTGACACATTATTTGTTTAAAATAACCGATGGTATTTCCTTGTATTATTTCTTTTGACTCTATGGAAATAACTATATTGCAATAAAAGCAAAAATATAAAATTTATATACTTTCAAAATAATGAAAATTGTAATTAAATCTCATTGCTTACATTTATGGACATAGGCTTTTCTCGTTATTGTCAATTATATGAATTAATTAATCAGATAAATTGAAGGTTTTAAAGATACTACAATTGTATTATGTTAACCATTATTAATTTGATTGAAAAGATTTCTTGGAAAGAAGGAATAATTAAAAATATAATCATTTTTATAAAGAAATCTTAGGCATCGCCATAGTATAGTAAGGTCAAAACGAAAACAAGATGTAAAGTTTCAATAAACTTAAATTAAATTTTATATTTTCCATTAGGGAAAATCGGAATATAAAAGTTTATAGGTTAATTATCTTCAGCAACTTTCCGTGTTCATATATTCATCATGATGTTTACAACTTTTGAAACGTCCATTACCACTAATATTGCATAAGTGCAAGGTGATACCATACATCCATAATGTGTAAACAGCTAAGTTATGTAAATGTATATTCTAACAAACTCTGCAATTCATCGATTAACTCAACCAAAAAGATCCTGACATTAAAGTCTAATAGAAAATAGCCTCCTAAAACGGATGGAACAGCCTTCCTAAAACGATGGGTTTCCTTCCGGAAACCTATAAACCCCAATCAAGAAGCCCTAAGCCCGCTGTCGACTCCCAAGTTGGAGCTGGGTTATTTAAGCAGGTGGCGAATCGATTGCGCCAAATGAAGAAAAATTCGGGAGACGACAAAAGCCATTAGCCAATGGATCGCACTCCTGGCTTGGCGATCGACAGAGGCTGGTGCGAGGATCGAGATTTGTAGGCCATCTTCTGGGAGAGGTTTTATAACTGTGGGGGAGATCTCCAATGGGCTGGAAAGAGCCATTACCGATCCTCTGGAATCGAGAGATAAAGCTGTGCCGCTGGGCAATAAACGCAATGTTTTCTGGTTCTCTGCCACGCTCGGAGGGAATGGACCGTGCTGTTATTTTGTGGCTGTTTATGGTTTATTATGGAAGGGATGGTCCGAGTGTGAAATATATACAGAAGTAAATTTTCGCTTTGGGAAAATAGAAGTGGATGAAAGAAATATAATTTGACGAATCAAAATAGTAAAAATTCAAGTATGTTTTATTTACATTGTTCACAAATGTATTTTTTGAGGACGTTTAAACTGTTCTGTCCTTTTCCTATTGAGTCAAAAAATGAAAGGCCATTTAAAAATATTTAGAAAATGTGAAAAGCTATTTATGAAATTATGTTTAAAAACTATTTATTTGCATTATAACCCATTGATGTGAAACCCATTGATGTGTTATTTATTTGGTCATAAGAATCAAAAGCCTCTTAAAGTAAATTCAATGCATCTTAGATGTCCTTATCAAATGTAAGAAGATTTATGGCACTGCATACTGCATATGAGCATGCTGCACACAGCATATATATGGGCACTGCATACTGCAAATACTTAACTGCATATGTGTAGATATATCAGAAATGCTTAGTCGTAGTACAGTGAAACGTAATGTACTTTAAAAATGAAAAAATACCAAATATAGCTTGTACAGCAAACTATAAAGCAAAATGTATCTTTTATATACTCGCATATTTGCTGAAACTTTCTATGTTATCCAGAAATTAAAATTTTTAATGCAAATCATTCTACTTCTACTCTGACGTTGTTTTGAATATCGGTTTTTCCTCGGTCTCGGTTTTGTATCACAAGGGTACCCCCACTCATTTTATATCTTGACACTTTGGTAATCATTACATTCGCCAGGCGCTTGCTAAGAAATCTTTGACTAAATGAGAGTGATAAGAAATGAAAATTTATTACACCTCAAAATAAGATTCTAGGAAGTTGTATCTTTCCTTCCGGTATCAGTATCAGATATGTGCGATTGTTTAACATGATGTATGTTTACACCATCAAACATGCTTCTCTAAAATAATCCATTTCCTTGATAAATTTAAAGTAAAAAGAATTCTAGTTTATTTCCATGTCATTGCACTCAATCTGTAAACATAATCTGAACTCGCCATTTTGCAATGTTTGGCTCCAATATTTGCCCATCCATTTTTATGTACTCTACTAAAGTGAAATCCCTTACACCTGTATACAGATGGGAATGGGACATGTCTATACCATCAAACCTGCTCGTCTAAAATAATCACCTTTCTTGATATATAGGAAGAAAAAGAAATACAGTTTTTTTCCAAGTCATTTTACTTACTAGAATAAAACTGTAAACGTAATCTAGATTTGTCGTTTTACATCATTTGGCTCCACTGTTTATCCTGTGTTTTACATGTTTTACATGCTCGACACCAGTGAAATTACTTATGTCTGTATACAGACGCGAATGGGACATGTTGCCTATCTTTACCAACAAACCTGCTGGGCTAAAATAATCCATTATCTTGATAAATTTGATGTAAAAAAAATACTAGTTTATCTCCTTGCCATTTCACTTACTAGAATCTAGATTCGACATTTTACAACGTTTGACTGCACTGTTTGTTTATCCAGTGTTTTTTTGTGCCTGTCCCCAGTGAGATCGCTTACATCTGTTCACAAATGTGAATGAAAGGGATATTGGGAGGCATCTGACAGGCGTACCAATCTCTTCAAGTCACCTAAACACTGCACAGTAACAAGAACAACAAAGTTCGAGCAATTTTGATGAGTAGGCCATTAATGTACATTTTATACTTATTACTAAAAATAAATGATTAAAACTATGAATTATGATACCGTCTGATAAAAATTTGCATAGGTTGTTACTTTTAATGTGGATTTTCATTGAAAGCTGAAATCTTACGTCATAGAACAGCATCCAATCAGAAATCTAAATCGGCAGAAGATCAGGCTTACAATTGGTTACTTCTAACAATGAGATTTGAGATTTTAATGAAAAGTAATCTTTAGAATTCAAGAAGATTTCTGTACTAGCCGATTTTATGATTTACATTTTTATTGAAGCCAACGGCCATACCATGCTGATTATACCGGTTCTCGTTAGATCACCGAAGTCAAGCAT
This sequence comes from Caerostris extrusa, assembly GCA_021605095.1. Classification (NCBI taxonomy): domain Eukaryota; kingdom Metazoa; phylum Arthropoda; class Arachnida; order Araneae; family Araneidae; genus Caerostris; species Caerostris extrusa. The sequence continues at coordinate 26,186 of BPLR01008019.1, read as the reverse complement.
CATTGGGCGCGGTCAGTACTTGGGTGGGTGAACACCTGGGAACACCGCGTGCTGTTGGCCTTCACAAATTTGGGACCTGAATGGCCGAGTGTCTAGCACTCTGGCGCTCGGTGCCACAGGTTTCGGGTTCGAATCCCGGCGGTGCCATGGATGTTTGTAGTGGTTCGGAATCCCTTTTAAGCCGTAGGTCCCAGTCTCCTATGACTGTAAGAGCGTCACGGAGCCAAAGTCAGACTTCTACCTACGGGTGCTCCATCACAACAGAAGCTGCTTTCTTCCCTTCAATCATGAGTATGTATGGGCTCGTGGGCTTGGCCTGCCAAGTGGGATAAGAAACAACAACAACAACATTTTTATTTACCATTCATTTTGAACTCTTTTTATGATGTTTAACTTTTATATACGAGTATACCATTGTTATCTAAGAATTTTTTAAATATTTAGAAATTAAATATCCATTCAACAATAAATGTATATATATCTATAAACACTGATAGTTTTCCAGTTGTTGTCTATTTAAAAAATATAATAAATAAAATAATAAACATAATATTTGTGGTATGTCTAATAATGTTAACTGTTGATGAAATTTTAAAAAACATGTAAAAAAAATTATTTTAAATAATCAGTCAAAATTTTAGTTCGGCATTTATTTGGCGAGTTATTTTTACCCAGTACCTAACACATCACCAATTTAAAAAAAAAAAAAATAAAATTTAAAATTATTAAATTTAAAATTTTTATTTTCTAAAATAAAAATTATGATCTAAAAATATAAATTTATTTATTTTTTTTGTAAAATTTTATTATTTATTTTATTTTAAATTACAGCATAGTTAAAATGAATTACTTTTTATTCACCGCACAAAATTTTCAGGATATCCTTTTACTTATCAGAAATTGTTTATGTGTCAAAAACTATCATTTTACTATGATAATTATAGTTTTAATACTTGTAAACATTAAAACAACAGAACTTAGCCAAGTAGTATGGAGAACCACAATAACATGCACAAATATAAGGAATTCTATAAATGAAAATTAATACGAAGTAAATTAAATAAAATATTAAGCAATTAAATAATTATTAAGTAAAATGAATAATTTCTTAAAATTTAAAAATCATTGAAAAGTTATTGTCGTATATTAAAGATGAAAAGAAACATTAAATATTTTCTCCTTCTGAATCGATTATTTTTCAGTTTAAACTCAGAGCATTTACCGAATACAATCAGATTTGTTATACAGTAGTATACTTCGTGATCCATCTATGTATGCTACGAACATCACATGGATGGGTGATAAAAGGGCGATTTCTGTGTGTAATTGTCATATTTGCATGTCTTAGGAGAGAAAACCTGCGAAACCTCCCACCAGTTTCCTTGACTGTCAATGTGATACTTATGCAAGGTTTGTTTCTATCATTTCTGAAGGAAATGACTGCAACGGGCTCCTCTTGTGGATTCGAACTTGCATGTTAACAGTGCAATTTAATCACTTGGTCACGGGCCGGTCATTGAACCCTCATAGCCCTCCCCTTGTTAAGTTTTTATTTTTGCTTCCAATACTGTTCTTTTTATAAATTAAAAAAAATTTAATACTATTCTTTTACATTTTATTTAACCTCATAATGTAATTTTACTTGCGTTAAAATCATCTTCAATGTTGCAACAGCCCTTATGGTGGGCCAAGGCCGGTCAGCCTAGTGGCAGATTTCTAGACGGGAAATGTAATTTTACGGGATAGGGTTGTCAGTCCTAAGCCCAACGCTCTACAGTCATATTTGACCGGGACCTACTGTTTAAAGTGGATTCCGAACCACTACAAGCATGCATGGCCCCGCCGGGACTCGAACCCGAAACCTGTACCACCGAGCCCCAGAGCGCTAATCACTCGGCCATTCAGGCCCCTTGCATTAAAATACTTGGTATAAATGATTTTATATTGATATTAGAGCAGTTTAGCGACCTGATGGCCAATTGGCTATCTCTCTGGCCTTTAGTACTACAGGCTCCAAGTTCAAATCCTGGCGGTGGCATGGATGTTTGTTAGAGTTCGGAATCCATTTTAAACTGTAGGTCCCAGTCTATTTAGTCCTCGTGTGCACAAGACGACTGAAGAGTGACAAGCCAAACCAAATTAGAGCAGTTGGTTAAAAATAGTATTTGTGCCATTAAACAGAACCAACAGATACACGAGATCTCGAATGTGGCCAAATATAAAATACTTCGTTTTTTTGGCTAACTCTAACAAAAAAATAAGTATTCTTTTAAAAACCAGCATACTTTGATTTATTCGAAATATTTTCATACTTTGAAATCTCAAATGAATTACAAAAGTTCAATCATTGTAATATAAATAAAAGCACTATCAAAAAATAGAAATACCATTAATACCAATAATAAAAACTAACCAAGTACAAACCTGTTAACATGTAGCCAGATTCCTTGCAGTTTCTAATTGATGGAACCCATGTATCTAACAAAAAAGAAATGTCTGCATTGTTCCCGTAAACATGAGCGGAAAAGTTAATTAGCTATTTCCCAAAAAATACATTTTGCGAAGAAGTTATTTTATCATTTCTTCAATCTTTCTTCAAATTTCTTCATTCAAATCTTTTATCTTTTTTTTTTTTTTCATCTTGAATCTCTTGTTTTTGTTGCTTCTTCATTAGATACCCTTAATTATTAATTTTCGGACGATATTGTTCATTTTTAATTAGGGTTCTGCCCAATTAATTTACGGTTTCAAACTAGATTTTTATCTTAATGCTAAAAGCATTGAATAAAAATCCAGAAAAAAACTTTGTACAAATTTTGTCGAAAAATCTTATTTTTTTATTTTTTTAATACTATCATCTAATATATATATATATATATATATATATATATATATATATATATCAAAGATTATGTACGTGTGTCAACTTAAAAATGGTCACAATTTATATCCAAATTATACCGAAATTGGTAAAAATACTTCTAAAATAAAATTTAGATCAAATGAGAAAAAAATGGATCAATATTCCTTAGGAAATTACCTGCGACCTGATGATCAATTAAATTCCAATGAAATTCCATTTCTAATCAATTAATCAATGAAATTTTATTTTACGTTTCTAATCAATTAAACAATGAAATTTTATTTTACATTTCTAATCAATGAATCAATGAAATTTTATTTTACATTTCTAATCAATGAATCAATGAAATTTTATTTTACATTTCTAATAAATGAATCAATGAAATTTTATTTTACATTTCTAATCAATAAATCACTGAAATTTTATTCTACATTTCTAATCAATGAATCAATGAAATTTTTATTTTTTAATTCTAAAGATCAACCCAGAAACTCTCAAAGCTTGATGGCCACTTACAACGAGACATTTTTATGATGACTAATTGGCTAGTTCTCTGGCACCACAGGCTTCAGGTTCAAATCCTGTCGGTGGCATGAATGATCGTTAGTGGTTCGGAATCACACTTTAAACTGTAGGTCCGGTCCGTTTAGCCCTCGTGTGAAAAGATAACCGTAGAGCGACAAACCAAACCAAACCAAATTAGAGCAGTATGGTTAAAAATAGCATATGTGCCACTAAACAGAACCAACGGACACGAGTTCGTGATCTGGCATGTGGCCAAATATAAAGTACTTCGTTCTTCGGCTTACCCTACCCAAAAAAATTAAATATTCTTTTGAAACTAGAATACTTTGATTTATTCTAAGTCTTTTCATAGTTTGAAATCTCAAATGAATTACAAAAGTTCAATCATTGTAATATATACTCATGTCCATAAATTAAGGATAATTCAGAATCACACATAAATTTAACTCTAAAATAAAGATTTTACATGTAGAATTATCACACACATCTTGAAGAAGAATATGCAAATTACAGGAAACCACCAGATGGCGCGGATAGTACGTCACAATGACGAGAGTGTAAGAGAGAGGGATATATAAGGAATGGTGGCAAAGAAGTAAAATTGTTCACAAGCGCTTTTTAAAAGCCTTTCAGTGCAATAACCGCATAGTTATGGCACAAAGGAAGCATTTAGATGATTTTTCACGTGGTAGAATTATCGGACGACTGGAATGTCGACGTACCCAGCTGGAAGTATCCGCGGAACTTGAATCGCCCAGAGTGTCATCTCCAGGCTTTGGCAACGATTCCAAGATGATGGTAATGTGAGTAGATGTTACAGCACAGGTCGCCCCCGAGTTACAACGTCGAACGAGGACCGGTATTTAGCAGTTACCGCCAAAAGAAACAGATGGAGCACAGCATCAGACCTGTCTCGTCAGGTCTCTTCAGCTACCGGTACGACAGTTTCTTAGGCAGACCGTGTACAGACGCTTAGGGCACATTGGTCTATATGCTCGTAGGCCTGTCAGATGTGTCCACTTTAACGCAACTCACTGTCGCCTGCGATTAACCTGGAGTAGAGAGCCTGCATTGTGGACACCGCAACAGTGATCTTGTGTGATGTTTTCCGACGACGAGTCCAGGTTTAGTTTGCAGTCTGATTCTCGCCGGACTTTCATATGGAGAGCGCCAGGTACCCGTTACCACCAAGAGAACACCATTGAACGACACCGTTACGATGGTGCAGGATGGTTCGTTTGGGGAGGAATTATTCTTGGTTCCAGAACTGACCTGCATGTTCAGAGAGTAACGACGACAGGCCACATCTATCGGGTTGTCATTCTGGAACAACATGTACGTTTGTTTCGGGGCGCCATGGGTGCTGAATTTTTGTTTATGGATGACAACGCCCGTCCTCACCGTGCAAACATTGTAGACGAATGCCTTCAATTGGAGGATATCACCTGTATGGATTGGCCAGCATACTCACCGAACTTGAATCCTATAGAGCATGTGTGGGATATGCTTGGCCGATGAATTGCAGCCCGTCAATCCCCCTCCCACCTGTCAACCGGAACTTCGGAGGGCATTGCTTGATGAGTGGTGTAATATTCCCCAAGATCAGATTGATAATTTGATACTCAGCATGCCTAGGCGTTGTAAGGTCTGTATTGCATCGTCCGGGAGACATACTCCATATTAACCATCATACTAACCATGCTATACTGTTTTTGTAAATAGGTTCTTTTTTGAAATTTGCTCCAAGGAGTAAAAATCGCAATTTTTATTAATTATGTCAAACATCTAGCATCTTTTTTGCTCTTTACCTTTTGTTTAATAAATAGACTTTACAAATAAGTCAAATTTATTTTGCTTCTGTCTCCTTTCTTTGCCTGAACTTCATTGTCCTTAATTTATGGACATGAGTGTAAATAAAAACCCAAAAATACAAATACTATCAATACCAATAATAAAAAAAAATAACCAAGGAAAAATTTGTTTACATGTAGCCAGATTTCATGCAGTTTCTAATTGATGGAATCCATGTATCTAACAAACGAAATTTCTGCATCGTTCCCGTAAACATGAGAGTAAAAGTTAATTAGCTATTTCCCCCAAAAAACTACATTTTGCGAAGAAGTTATTTATATCATTTCCCTCAATTCCTTCCTTTGACAATTTTTTTTTTCCATTTTGAATCTCTTGTTTTTCATTGCCCCATCATTAGATACCCTTAATTATTAATTTTCGGACGACACTGTTCATTTTTAATTAGGTTCTGCCCAATTAATTTACGTGTTTCTAACTAGATTTTTTATGTCAATGCTTTTAGCATTGAATAAAAATCTAGAAAAAAAATTCGTACAAATTTGGTCAAAATATCTTATTTTTAAAACTTTATAATGCAATCATCTAATATTTATCTCAATATATTTATAGAAAATATTAATATTTATCTCAGCTCTTTCGCTTAAAAGAGGCCCCAATTTACATCCAAATTACACCAAAATTGTTAAGAATACTTTTAAAATAAAACTTAGATCAAATGAAAAAAAATTGAATTAATATTCCTTAAGAAATTAATTGGCTAGCGCTCTGGCCTTTTGGTACCGCAGGCTTCAAGTTCGAACCCTGACGGTGGCATAAATGACTGTTATGCGTTCGGAATCCACATTAAACTGTAGGACCCGGTTTGATTATCCCAAAATGGGCAAAAAATGATTATAGAGCTGCAAACAAAACTATTAAAAAAAAATTACCTAATAAGAATTAGCCAAATTTTCAAACGATATTGTTCATTTTTAATTAGGGATCTTCCCGATTAATTTGCGGTTTCAAATTAAATTTTTTATTTCAATGCTAAAAGCATTGAATTAAAATCCAGAAAAACATCGTACATATTTTATAAAAATCATTTTTTTTAAACTTTTCTAATACTATCTCATCTAATATTTATCTCAAAGCTTATGTGTGTTCTTCCGCTTTTTAAAGAGACTACAATTTGAATCCAAATTACACCAAATTGGTAAGAATACAACCAAAATGAAATTTTGATCAAACGAGATAAAAATGGATCAATAATCCGTAAGAAATTAACTGCGGCCTGATGATCAATTAAAATCCAGAGAAATTTTATTTTACATTTCTAATCTATTAATCAATGAAATTTTATTTTACATTACCAATCAATTAATCAATGAAATTTTATTTTACATTTCCAATAAATTAATCAATGAAATTTTATTTTACATTTTCAATCAATTAATCAATGAAATTTTATTTTACATTTCTAATCAATTAATCAATTAAATTTTATTTTACATTTCTAAAGATCAACACAGAAACTCTCAAAGCTTGATGGCCACTTTACAACGAGACATTTTTATGATGGCTAATTGGCTAGATCTCTGGCCACTGGTATCATAGGCTTCAGGTTCGAATTAGGGGGTGGCATGGATGTCTATTAGTGGTTCGGAATTCACTTTAAACTGTAGGTCCAGATTTAATTAGCATAAAGTGTGCAAAAAATAACCGTAGAGCGTCAGATCAGATTTTAATCTTAATAGGTGTATGAATTTGTGATGACAACCCCTGTTTTAACCTCCTTTTTTTCTGTTTTTTAATTGATTAAAGATATTTTTCATATCTTAAATCCTCTTACTCAAGCCCAGCATAAAGACTGTTACCTCCGATTCTCCTCGTTTACTGAGTTTCTAATTACGCTTCTTAAAATCAAAACTACAGTACATTAACCATAATGTCGCCACAGGCGTACTTCTAATATTGATCATTGGTACCACAGGCTTCAGGTTCGAACCCTGATGGTGACAAGGATGTGTGTTAGGGGTTCGAAATCCCCATTAAACAGTAAGTCCCAGTCTAATTATGCCAAAATGTGAAAAAATGATTATAGAGAGACATACAAAACCATTAAGAAATTAACCAATTAGAATTTATGATAATTTAGAGAATTTTTGTGGTTCGTGAATTTTTCATAGTTGGCGTAATATTTTTACGCTGTTGTTGTACTGTTCGTTAACATACTGATGTAAAATAGATAAGTAAATAAAACATACCGCTAAATGAAAATCACCTAAAATTTTTTTTTAAATAAATAAGAAAGAATTTACTTTATCATTTCACCAATAAAAATGTCCCGTTTTAATCCTAGATTTCAGCATCTCCAAAACAATCGCCAACGTTGCTACCCAAAGTGTAGTTCCAATTTTTATATTTTATCGTAGTTGCATTCAAGAAATTCACGATCCACTGGATTTTGATCCATTTTAATTTTGATAGGCATAAGGGAGTTTAAGAGGAGGGGTAGCTTTCTCAATTTCAGGTTGGGAGAAATTGTCTATGTTAAACATACAGCAGTGATAAAGTATCTACAGCGCTAAAGAAACCTTCATTTCCATGATAAGGAATTCATTTCTGTCTTCATTTCCAGAATTTACAAGCTAACATCTTATACGCCATTTGAATGTAAATGAGGTACAATTCCCGATACTAGTGGCTTTTGTTAAGTATATAGTATAGATAAAGCCCAATACCAATCACCTAAAATTATTAGGATTGGACTGCTTTATCCCTGGACAGTTATATTTGGCAATGTCTAGAATTGGGAAGGAAAAATTAATGCATGCTTGCAAATGACGGAAAACACGGAATGTTATTTACTATCAGAAATGTTAATCTTGAGCTCAAATATTTTTGAATATATATACAGATAGCATCTCTTAATATTTATGCAATATTAAATAATCACCTATTTATCCATTATTCTTATTAAAACAATTTTACTGATATCTATCCTAACTATTAAAAAAAAAAAAGGAGCTTATCTCTTTGATAAAAAACCAAATTATCTGCGGCGTGATGGCCAATTGGCGCGCTCTGGCATTTGGACCACAGACTCCAGGTTCGAATCCTGGCGGTGGCATGGATGTTTGTGAGTGTTTCGGAATCCATGTTAAACTGTAGGTTCCGGTCTGTTTAGACGTGTGCACAAGATGACCGTAGAGTGATAAATCAAACCAAACTACCTCTTTGATATAAAATAGTTAATAAGAGGGTTTGATGGTCTAGTGTCTGGCGCTCAGGGCCACAGATTTCTGGTTCGAGTCCCGGCGGTGCCATGGACGTTTGTAGTGGTTCGGAAAACACTTTAAGCTCCAGGAGACTACATGGGTTCACGGACTTGGTCTAGATGTTGATATCTAACAAGTGGGCTAAGAAACAACAGAGTTAATAAGTTTTATTTTCTAAAACCTGGCAAGGCTGGTTTATAAGTGCTATTAAATAAAAGGTATTTGTTGAACTCCCAATTTAATTATAAATATATTTCTATAGATTTAAATTTTAACAAATGGAGAAAAATTTAATATGCAACAAATCTTTATTATATAGGATATAATACAGTTTTAAAAAACATTAAATTTTTCGAGATAGTCCATTTAACGTTTGTTTCGAATTCCAACAATAATCCTTGCTAATTTTGTGCATTTTAATATTATTTCAATAGAAACTATAAAACCATGCAATCTTGGAATGTGTCAATTAAAGTAAAAGAAGTAGGCAATGAAATGATTCTGAAATTGTTCGGTAGTTTTGCATTATATTCCATTCCTCAAAATGTATATTAGCAACATCAAAATTGATATTTCTGCAGTCTATAAATTTTAAAAGTAATTGGAAAATGAAAGGTAATCTGTGAACAAAAAAATAATTAAGAATCTTTTAAATACATCCAGTATGTACATGTTTAGAACGTCAGAGGCTGTATTTCTAAAAAAATTTACTGTTTTTATTGCCAAAGTATTTTCGGTATACAAATGTGACCCAAAAAATTAAAAATGAATTTTCAAATTTAAATTTCCCGGGCATATGGAATTTCAATTTTTTTTCCTTTTAGGTTGCTGGCACTGCTCTTGACATCTGTGGAAATTCTACGCCTGTTAGTGTTTGAGTTACTTTGCTTTGTGAAACGCTAAAAGTGATTCTGACGATTTTGAAATGTCTGAATTAATTGAGCAAAGAACTTGCATTAAATTTTATTTCGGAATGAATATTCGTGTGCGGAAACGTATAGAATGTTACAAAAGGCATTCAGTGAGCATTCCTATATCAGAAAGAAATTTTTACAAGGGTTATAAACAGTTCAAAGAAGGCAGAGAACGTGTTGAAGATGAAGAGCGCTCTGGCCGAAAATCAACCTCAACCGACGAAACTCAAGTCCAAACAATTCAAGATTTGGTGCTTGCAAAACCGTCGATTTACAATTTGAGACATTGCTGCTGATGTTGGAATTTCAAAATTCCATTTTAAAATATCCAAAAGGGGCCTCAAGCACGCCAAATCTCGATTGGTACCGAAAACTCTGAATTTTTGAAAAAACATCATCGAGTTGAAGTGTGTGAAATAATGCTTTCAGACTGTCAAAACAAGTTGAAATGCATCATAACTGGAGATTAGACTTGGATTTATGCTATGATCCGAACCGGAAAAAACCGATCAATCGAGCGAATATCGTGACAAAGGTGAAGTGAGATCGAAAAGAGTACGCCTAAGTCGCTAAAAACATCAAGGTCATGTTGACTGCTTTCTTCGATTACTGTCGTGTGGTGCATTATGAATTCCTTCCGCCGTTCCAAACTGTCACCAAGAAATATTATTTGAGTGTTGTGCTTCTTTTGCGTGAAGCTATTCTCGAAAAGAGGCCACATTTATGGAAAGACAACTCTTGGTTTTTGCATCACGATAATGCCAAACTACATTTCGCCAAAAAAATGAAACCCATATCGTTCCATAACCCTCGTATTCCCTGATATAACACCGTGCGACTTCTGGCAATTCCCTAAACTCAAAAGAACACTTCGGAGGACAACGTTTTGAGTCGATCGAAGAGATTCAACATCAATCGGCACGCCGTGTGCTTTGAAGGCTATCCCTGCCGATGACTTTTTAGCATGGATTGAAGATTGGAAAAAAAAAAGTTGGCATAAATGCATTGTGTCCGGAGGAGATTACTTTGAAGGCGATGAAAAAATTTGGAAGAATAAATAAAGAGTTTTTGAAAAAAATAAAAATTGGTGTTACTTTTTGGGCACAGTAGTAAGACTCAAGATTCCCATGTTACCTTTCTGAACTTACTTACCAATTTTCGAGTCTTTTAAAACATTTTATTAAATTTATCTTTGGTTAATGTTAATTTCCTACATAAAAGGAAAATCTTTGAAAATCGGCAGAAAAATTTAGACATTAGGCTAAGTTTTTAATTGAATTATAAACATTAAATTTATGCTTCTTTCAGCATAATTGTTTACTTTTCGTGATAAATTATTAGTGAAAGCAAGTTTTATTTTCGTTTAAAGAATTAAGCCGAATACATTTGTGATGCGAGAATTAGATGCCGATAAGTATATTGAAATCGAATCAAAGGAGATTATAAATTTAAGTAAAAGTAGAATAATCGGCTTAAGAATGTTTTAAAATGGAGTTTTCTAATCTTTCGTTTATCTAATCTTTCGGAATCATTTTCTAATTTATCATTTATTACATTTTAGGAAAGTAATTTATTTAGTTAAGGCTTTTGTTTTCTGTTATGACATTTACTGTTGTTATTTGTATAGCTTTTAAAAATATTTCTCAATTACCAAAATATTTTCCTAGTATATGAAATTATTTTGTGAATCAAATTTTAAATTGTAAGACGGTTTTGAAAAACATAAATACTAAAAATTATCTATACCTCTACTGTTTTACAGCGGTCTAATGGCCAAATGGCTAGCGCTCTGGCCTTTGGTACCACAAAAATCCAGGTTTGAATCCTGGCGGTGGCATGGATGTTTGTGAGAGGTTCGTAATCCACTTTAAAAATGAAGATGCTGGTCTATTTAGCCTTCGTATGCACAACATAACCGAAGAGAGACAAAGCAAATCTACGATTTTACAAACACTAAACAGCTAAAGAATTTAAACAAATTTCGCATTGTAAAAATTATTCTATTTCTCTAATCTGACAAAAAAATTAATTTTTCTAAAATGTCAATTTGTAGAATAAACAAGCTGCAAAATGGTCTTAAACTCATCTGCTAATAAAACCGAATTTAAAGTAGATGAAAATTACATTTTCCACTTTCTAAAATTACGCACATCTCAACACTGTCCAAAACAGAAGAGTAATTATAACTCAAACTAAAACGTTCCAAGTAATCTCCCTAAAAGTTGCTCAGCATAATTAAAATCAGATAACCCTTCATCAGAGGCACAATACTAAATCAGTCAATGTCGCCGACGAACAAACACCCATTTAAGAGAACAGTCCTCCATAACTTCTGCTTAAATGTCTCTTAAAAACAATTTTATTCTTCCTAAAGCATTCAAGCACCAGGGATTTACTTATAATTTTCTACATGTTTTCATATTTTCATTGTATATGAAATTAGTATTTGTGAATCAAATTTTCAAATTGTAAGACGGCTTCACAAACATAAATATTAAAATTATCTAAACCTCTGACATTTTACAAAAACTGCATGACTAAAATCAGCAAATCTCGCATTGCAAAAAACAAATTGTTTTATTTTAGTAAAATGTGTTTTTTTGTTTCTAAAATGTAAATTTGTAGCATGAACAGTTTGTAAAATAGTCTTACACTCTTCTACTAAGAAAACTGAATTTAAAGTAGACGAAAATTGCATTTTCCAACTTCGAAAATTACGCAAATTTCAACACTGTCCAAAACAGAAAAGTAATTAGGACTCAAACTAAAACTTTCCGAGTAATCTCACTAAAAGTTGCTCAGCATAATTAAAATCAGATCACCCTTCATCAGAGGCACAATACTAAATCAGTCAATGTCGTCGACGATCAAACATTCACTTAAGAGAACAGTCCCCCATAACTTCTGGTTAAATGTCTCTTAAAAACAATTCCTAAAATATTCAAGCTGCCAGAATTTACTTATTATTTTTTACATGTTTTTCTTCCTTATTCTATCTCTGTTTGTTTAGACCCACTTTGCAATTTGATATTTTTCACAACGTCGAGTGATCTCTGCAATCTACAAACGCTCAGATGCAGGGTAATAAGTCTTTATCGCAGTCACTGTGTTATATACAGTGATGAATTTAAGAGACAATTATGAAAACTAATGGTGGATCTGGGTACGGTAATAAACTGATTATGAAATACACCACTCCTGATTATTCTTTTTTGGGTCAGTTAGATTGAGTCAATTTGGAAATTAAGATTGAGGCCAGGCTTCATTGGATTACATAATTAATTACATCATTCAATTTCATCATTGATTTAGAGCATTAATCTATAATTGCTCTAAGTAGTGATTGTTTCATTGCATAAAAATTGATAAATCTCATAGAAAAATTGGAAAAAAATAGAATAAAGTATTGCATAGAATTCGAAATACTTTACATGGTGTAAAAAAGGAAAATATAATTTCCTTTCAAAATTATTTATTAAAAATTATTGTACTTTTTTATTTAAATGTGTTTTGTTTTTCAATTTTTTTTTTTTTCTTCCGTTATTGTAAATACTTAGGTATTTTGTTCTTATGATTAATTTCATATTTTTCTTTATAGGATTTAAAGAAAGTTTGTTAATATATGTTATATATTTTTTGTTTAAAAAAATATTTTAACTATAATCTATAATTGCTTCAAAAATGATTTTTATATTCCATAAAAATTGATAAAAAATTGATCCGAAAAGTTTTATATGATGTAATATATATATATATATATATATATATATATATATAATTCCTTTCAAAAGTATTTATTAAAATCTTTGTACTTTTTTTTAAAGCAACTTGATTTTTACAATTATTTATTTATTTCCGTCCATTATTGTAAATACTTAGATATTTCGTCCTTATAATTAACTTCGAATTTTTAAATATTTTTTTAAATTTAATCTCTGACAAATAATTCAAAAAATCGTCCGTTGTCTCTTAATTTGGTAATTTTTAGGAAGAACACAGCACTATTCAAAAATGTATATGTGCTTATACTATTATATTACGTATCACGTGCCCGACTCGGGGCTCAGTGGCAACGTACGCTGCTGGAGGCTTTGTTATAGACAATGTTTTAATAAGACTCGATAGCGTTTGTGAGTGGGAGTTTTCCTGGTTTTTTCCCATACGATACGTAAATGCGGGGTAGTCCACTCGGAAGGCACTGCCCTCCTTCTTCAGCGATACGGATCTAAGTCAGACTTCTACCTACGGGTGCTCCATCACAACAGAAGCTGCCTCCTCTTCTCCTCCTTCCATAAGACCACACGGATTCTTGGACTTGGTCTAGAAGTTGCTGTTTACCAATACGGATAAGAAAAAAATGTGTAAGTATAATTTAAATACTAATATCTCCAATTAAACTGGAAGTATGGAAAGAAGTTTCTGTAAAGGACAGGAAATGTTTTGTCTGCTTAAATTTCATAAAATTTAATTCATTAAATTATGCAGATTCACTTTCTGAGAATCTCGGGACAACCCACCCTCTAAGCAAATACAAAGTCCAGACATTGTAAAAATATAAAACAAATATGGAGCACGAAATGCGCATAATAGAATAATTTTACGAAATGCAATATATGAAATAAAAATGAATATATTTCATGAAATACCTTAGAACTAAATGCTGAAGAGCAATAACAGTTTTTAAAGTTTTTGTAGAACTTTACTGTCTGCTAAGTTTGTCTCACAAGCTAAATGCACTACGCACATAAGTAAACAACTGTATTCATTTTAAATAATGTTACATTTTTTACTTTTAGTCTTGTAAAGAATAGAATAATAATAATGTTATTATGCATATAAACTTTATACAAATGTAGCATTATATTACGTTTCAAGTTTTAAATGCAATTTAATATGTAAAAAGGATGTTATAGTTACTAGACTAATATTGTAAGTAGCGAGACAGCAATTTTAATGTTTCTTACAGCAGTTGCCATGACAACCTATTTTACTTTTGTGCTATATTACCTCCCCGCTTTAGTGTCTTTTGAATTTTATCTTATTATTTGACTAGTTTTGAAACGTATTTTTCATATCAGTACTTTTCTGCTGTGCCTTTTATGTCTAAAATAATATAACTGGTAAAATGTACAATTTTCGTTGGTTGTAAATTAGGCACTGTAAGAAAAGCTAGGTGGTTTTCGTGATTTCGCATAAAAAGGTAACAAATTTGCTTTTTAAACGTTAAAATAATATGTGCATCTTTTTTTTTTCTTCTTTTGATTAAAATGGGAATATAGCTTGATAATTTAAATATTTCACAACAGCAAATTAAAAAGGTACACTAAAAATTGGAAGAACACTAAAGTAGAAGGCACGTTTTATTTTTTATTTATTTATTTTTGCATTAAATTCCAAAATGTTAGAGCATTTAATGTTTTGCTGTTTAATGTAAAATGGCTAGTATATCATATATTTTTAATTTCTACTAATACTACTACACTACACTAAACCACACCACATTATTGTGCCTAGAGCTGAGTTGCCCTATTTAAGTTTGAAAATGATATGGGTGAGAAGTCTGTTTGGGTTCTGTGATACTCTACGATCATAGGAGACCGGGACTTACGGCTTAAAAGTGGATTCTGAACAACTACAAACATCCATGGCACCGCCGGATTCGAGCCTAAAACATGTGGTACCGAGAGCCGGAGAGCTAGCCACTCCCCGCTCCCTCCTATTTTATATGTCTATAGGTTAGCCAAAAACCCGCAAAGCTTGATGGCTACTTTACAATGAGACCAACTTTTATGATGGCCAATCGGATAGGTCTCTGGCCACTGGTACCACAAGCTTCAGGTTCAAATCCTGCGGTGGCATGGATGATGGTGATGCGGTGAGGGGTTCGAATCCACGTTCACCTGTAAGTCCAGGTTTAATTAGCATAAAATGTACAACAAATGACCGTAGAGCGGCAAATAAATTTTTAGTTTAGTAGGTATATGAATTTGTGATGACAATAACTATTTTAGACTCCTTTTTTATGTTTTTTTAACTGAATACAGAAATTTTTCGTATCTTAAATCAGCATGCTCAAACCCAGTGTAAAAACTGTTAACTCCGATTCTCCTCGTTTACTGAGCTGCGAATTGTGCTTACTAAAATCAAAACCACAGCACGTCAACCATAATGTCACTACAGGTGTACTTCTAATATATACGAATTTTTCAAAATGAAAATGATAAATTATTTAAGTTGTATATTATATAAACGAAATTCTAATTACTTAAAAAAAGCTTAAAAGCATAAAAAAAATAAAAATATATACATAATTAAGCGTACGTTATGTTTTTCTATAGATTGATAAAAAGAAAATATGTTTGCTTTTAAAGATACGAAAAAACAAAACCTGAAAAGAGAAAATCGAATTCCTATTTTAAGTAACACAGCTCTGTAAAACGACTACAGAGAATGACAAATAATATCAACACATCTAGATTACTGCATATCTTGGATTAATTCTATAAAAATCTAATAAAATAAACTTATAATATAATCATAAATTTTCTTTCGTTACTTTCAAATCAATATAAAATCATGAAAAAATTTTCTAGAATGAAGGATTAATATCTGTTTCTGTATAAATGATACGACGACTATTCCGAAGAACATGGTTAATATTTACGGCTTATTACGCTCCCTTTGTATCCCATGCATATTATATGTATTCCATGTATCTATACACGTTACATGAAATTCCATGAAGTCATAAATTTTTTGAAATCTCTTAAACATTAAAATAAATATAAAACAATGAATTTTTAATAAGGAAATGTCATTAATCACTATTTTGCATAAATGTGTTGATGACCTTTTTACACTCCCTTTATATTACATGTATATTTTATGTATTCCATCAAATTCCATGTATCGACACACATTACATGATATAATGTCATGATTTTTTTGTTATCTCATAAAGATTAACATTAATATAAAATAGGTAATTTTTTAATAAGGAAAGTCATTAACTACTATTTGGCATAAATGTGTTGATGACCTTTTTACACTCCCTTTATATTACATGTATATTTTATGTATTCCATCAAATTCCATGTATCGACACACATTACATGATATAATGTCATGATTTTTTTTTATCTCATAAAGATTAACATTAATATAAAATAGGGAATTTTTTAATAAGGAAAAGTCATTAAATACTATTTGGCATAAATGTGTTGATGACCTTTTTTACACTCCCTTTATATTACATGTATATTTTATGTATTCCATGGAATTCCATGTATCGACACACATTACATGATATAATGTCATGATTTTTTTGTTATCTCATAAAGATTGACATTAATATAAAATAGGGAATTTTTTAATAAGGAAAAAGTCATTAAATACTATTTGGCATAAATGTGTTGATGACCTTTTTTACACTCCCTTTATATTACATGTATATTTTATGTATTCCATGGAATTCCATGTATCGACACACATTACATGATATAATGTCATGGTTTTTTTGTTATCTCATAAAGATTAACATTAATATAAAATAGGTAATTTTTTAATAAGGAAAAGTCATTACTTACTATTTGGCATAAATGTGTTGATGACCTTTTTTACACTCCTTTATACTACATGTATATTTTATGTACTCCATGGAATTCCATGTATCGACACACATTACATGATATAATGTCATGATTTTTTTTGTTATCTCATAAAGATTAACATTAATATAAAATAGGTAATTTTTTAATAAGGAAAAGTCATTAATTACTATTTGGCATAAATTTGTTGATGACCTTTTTTACACTCCCTTTATATTACATGTATATTTTATGTATTCCATGGAATTCCATGTATCGACACACATTACATGATATAATGTCATGATTTTTTTGTTATCTCATAAAGATTAACATTAATATAAAATAGGTAATTTTTAATAAGGAAAAGTCATTAATTACTATTTGGCATATATGTGTTGATGACCTTTACACTCCCTTTATATTACATGTATATTTTATGTATTCCATGGAATTCCATGTATCGACACACATTACATGATATAATGTCATGATTTTTTTGTTATCTCATAAAGATTAACATTAATATAAAATAGGTAATTTTTTAATAAGGAAAAGTCATTAATTACTATTTGGCATATAATGACCTTGATGACCTTTTTTGCACACTCCCTTTATATAAAGATACATGTATATTTTTTACGGCATATTCCATGGAATTCCATGTATCGACACACATTACATGATATAATGTCATGATTTTTTGTTATCTCATAAAGATTAACATTAATATAAAATAGATAATTTTTAATAAGGAAAAGTCATTAATTACTATTTGGCATAAATGTGTTGATGACTCTCTTTATATTACATGTATATTTTATGTAATTCCATGGAATTCCATGTATCGAAACCTGATATGTCATGATTTTTTTGTTATAAAGATTAACATTAATATAAAATAGGAATTTTTAATAAGGAAAAGTCATTAATTACTATTTTGCATAAATGTGTTGATGACCTTTTTTTACACTCCCTTTATATTACATGTATATTTTATGTATTCCATGGAATTCCATGTATCGACACACATTACATGATATAATGTCATGATTTTTTGTTATCTCATAAACATTAAAATTAATATAAAATGGGAATTTTTAATTCATATATATTCCATATAAACCTTACATGGAAAAGTCCATTAGTTACACTAATTTGTAAAATAATGAATTTAAAATGTTGATAACTCTTATCTCCACCCCGTGTTTAATATACTTTTATATTTCCATACATACATGCATTCCATTAAACCCCATGTAATAGGCATAAATATTTTTCATCTAATAAATATTAAAGTTAATAATAAAATAATGAATTTTTTAATAAAAGCCATTAATTACTATTTTGTATAAAATTGTTGACGACCTTTGTCTCCCCCGATGCTCATTACACTCCTATATATTCCATACATGTTATATGTATTCCATGAAATTCCATGTATCGATACACGTTACATGAAACTCCATGAAGTAGTCAAAATTTTTGTTGTCTAAAAACTTTAAATTTAATATAATATATTAAAAAATTATTAAGAAAAAGTCATTAATTACTATTTTGGAAAAAAAATTGTCTCTACCCTGGGCTTATTACACTTACTTTATATGCAATGCATTATATCTTAATACATTTTTGATTTATTTATTAATGTCGTTAAGCTTTTGATTTGAAATCTAAATTAAACGTTTCTGAACTGCATCATATTTATAAACTATTGTCTAGCCTAAGTCTATTTGCTTCCCTGTGTATAATTCAAATATAAAATAATCTTTACAAAAAGAATTCCAACAAGATCAGCACATTTAAAAGCTTCACAAAATGGATTTCTCATCACAATAAGCATCAGCAGCAACAACCTTCAGACACGATGAAAAGAAAAGGCATCAATATGAAGCACTTTGTTAAAAGCATACTTTCTATGTTCAGCAAAAAATCTAGGTGAATGCTTTACAAATGTGCCATTATCCACCACAGACACCAATTGAAAATCAGAGGTTTTGTTTAGAGGCTGCAAAAGGGAGAAAAGATGCCCCCTTGATAGAAAAGGGTATTAATACTTTTTAATAAAAAAAATGGAAGGGGAAAGCTTCGTAATATTTTCAACTTTTTATGTTCAATCCGGGTATAAGGAGAGAAAAAATTCAAAAACTTTCTAGATCTTCTTTTATTTCCAACCCCTTTTTTTTTTTTTTTTTTTTTTTTTTTTTTGTCTGAAAGGGAAAAGATTCTGCAAGAAGAGAAGATATTGAATTAAACTTTATGGCGGCTTCCAGACGAATCCCGTAGAGAATTATCGAAAAGGGAATTTTTCGCTTACGAGGGGGAGATCATAAATTTTCGTCTTCGCTAATAAGAGGGACCAAAGATTGAATCGAAGTGAAAAGACATTTCGATCAGGGTAAAATGGAGTATGGTTATTCCAGTTTGAAATGCTTGATTATCCTTTCAGCGAAAATGACATAAATCAGGGGAATCCAACCCAAACCCCATTTTCCATTCGTCGTGGGGACTTGATTGGAAGTTATCGATTTTTAAAAAGGAAATATCCAAATTTTTTTTTTTTTTTTTTTTTTTTTTTCCTTGCAATTATTTGATTCCGTATTAAGGAAATGCATTTTAATAGGGTGGTAAATCGAACGTAAAGTTCTTAAAATATGAGGGGACGATTCTATTTGGTGAAATGACATTTTTGGAATGTTAAAGGTGAGAATGCCTGGTATTCATTGATTGGGATATTTTTTTTTTTCTCTGCAGTTTCAGAAATTTGAGTGCAAAATCTGTAATTTTTATTCATACTTTATTCTGCTTTAATTAAAAATTAAAAGAAATTTAAATTTTCTCAGTTTCAACTAGAGATATAAGAATATTTATTAGGTTATTATGTGTGTATTTATTTGCATGAATTACATTCCTAGAGGTAGAAGAACCATAAGAAAACATAGAATTGTAAATTAACCATAATCATAACTAGAATCTTAAGATAACCATAATCACAACTAGAACCATAAGATCACCATAATCATAACTAGAACAATAAAATAACAATTATCATAACTAGAGCCATAAGATAACATAGAACTATAAGATACCCATAACCATAACTAGCAGCATAAGATAGCATAGAGCTATAAGATAATCATAATTTGCAGCCTAAGATAACATAGAATTATAGGATAACCAGAACCATAAGTAAAACCATAAGATAACCTTTTAACCATAGATAACATAGAAAATAGTAAATAATGACTTTTCCTTATTAAGTTATTGATGAACTTTTCTCTACTCTGTGCTTATTACACTTACTTTATATTCCATGTATTATACATTAATACATTTTTAGTTATTTATTGACATCGAAAATATTTTAATTTGAAATCTAAATTAAGCGTTTCTGAACTGAATCATATTTAGAATTATTATCTAACATAAATCTATTTGCTTCCCTGTATAAATTTTAAACACAAAATAATCTTTATGAAAAGAATCCCAAAAAATCAGTGCACCTAAAAGCTTCACAAAATGGATTTCTCATCACAATAAGCATCAGTAGCAGCAGCCTTGAGGCACGATGAAAAGAAAAGGCATCAACATGAAACACTTTGCTAAAAGCATACTTTCTATGTTCAGCAAGAGGGAAAAAAATCTGGAGAATGTTTTACAAATGTGCCATTATCCACCACAGACACCAATCGAAAATCGGAGGTTTTGTTAAGAGGCAGCAAAAGGTAAAAAGATGCCCCGTGATAGAAAGGGTGCAAATACTTTTTTTTAATAAAAAAAATTGAAGGGGAAAGCTTCGTAATATTTTCCACTTTTTTATTTCAATCCGGGGTATAAGGAGAACAAATTCAAAAACTTTCTAGATCTTCTTTTTTTCCCTTTTTTTTTTTTTATCTGAAAGGGAAAAGATTCTGCAGAAGGGATGATATTGAATTAAACTTTATGGCGGCTTCCAGACGAATCGGGCAGAATTTTCGAAAAGGGAACTTTATCTTTTTTCCCTTACGAGGGGGAGATCATAAATTTTCGTCGCCGCTAATAAGAGAGACCAAAAATTGAATCGCAGTTGAAAATAAATTTCGATCGGGGTAAAATTGGGGTACGGTTATTCCAGTTTGAAATGCTTGATTATCCTTTAAGCGATAGTGACATAAATCATAATTTTTCACCATTCAAATTCATAGTTTTAATGTTTTATTTATTTTATATTGCCAGCATTAAGGTTTTATATAAGTGTTTATTTTTGCTAATAAAGTGTTGATTTTTTAAGTTGAAAGTAATGTATTCAGAATATTAATTTAAAAAAAAAACTATTATTATCTGAAATTAACCAGTATGTGACATAATTATTTAACTAAATGAATAATAAAATTTATTAAAATAATTTTATTTACTAAGGATCTTTTGGTTTTTGTAATGTAAATTAAATGTTTCTCAGCTTAATCATATTTATGAATTTTTGTTTAACCTAAATCTATTTGCTTCCCAGTATAAATTTCAAATATAAAATAATCTTTTAAAAAAATCCAACAAAATCAGTTACATTAAAAAAGTTCACAAAATGGATTTCTCATCACAATAAGCACCAGTAGCAACAGCATTGAGACACGATGAAAGAAGAGGCATCAACATGAAGCACTTTGTTAAAAGCATACTTTCTATGTTCAGCAAGAGGAAAAAAATCGGAGAATACTTTACAAATGTGCCATCATCCACCACAGACACCAATTGAAAATCGGTGGTTTTGTTAAAAGACAACAAAAGGGAAAAGATGGTCTCCATGATAGAAAGAATATTAATACTTTTTTTTTAATGAAAAAAAAATGGAAGGAAAAAGCTTCGTAATATTTTCCACTTTTTATGTCCAATCACGGGTGTAAGGGAGAACAAATTCAAAAACTTTCTAGATCTTCTTTATTTTTCCCCTTCTTTTTTTGTCTGAAAGGGAACAGATTCTGCAGAATTGAAGATATTGAATTAAACTTTATGGCGGCTTCCAGACGAATCATGGGCAGAATTATCGAAAAGGGAACTTTCTCTTTTCCCCTTACCAGGGGAGATCATAAATTTTCGTCGCCGCTAATAAGAGGAACCAAAATTGAATCGCAGTTGAAAGAAATTTCGATCGGGGTAAAAATGGGGTAGGGTTATTCCAGTTTGAAATGCTTGATTATCCTTTCAGCGAAATGACATCAATCAGGGGAATCCAACCGAAACTCCATTTTCATTCGTCTTGGGGAGTTGAATGGAAGTTATCGATTTTTAAAAGGAAATATACTATTTTTTTTAATTTTCTTGCAGTTATTTCAGTCTGTATTAAGGAAATGCATTTTGATAGGGTGGCAAATCGAAC
The DNA here is from genome assembly GCA_021605095.1 of Caerostris extrusa. Lineage (NCBI taxonomy): Eukaryota > Metazoa > Arthropoda > Arachnida > Araneae > Araneidae > Caerostris > Caerostris extrusa. Next base: position 3,873 of record BPLR01008019.1, on the reverse strand, counting down.
GTAAAGTTCTTAAGAAATGAGGGACGATTCTATTTCGTGAAATGACATTTTTTGGAATGTTAAAAGGTGAGAATGCCTTGTATTCATTGATTGTGATAATTTCTTTCAATGCAATTTCAGAAATTTAAGTCCAAAACCTGTAATTGTTATCCATACTTTATTCTGTCAGAATTTTGTCACGACTTAAATTAATAATTAAAATAAGAAGATATTATTAATTATTAATATTAATATTAATAAATTAATAATAATAAATTAAATTAATTAATTATTAATATCTTATTTATTTGCTTATTAACATAAATAAATAAGATTAAAATATAAAGAATTCAAAAGATGAAGAAGATTAAAAAATATAAAGATTCAGAATGATGTTATAGTTACTAGACTAATATTGCAATTCGCTAGACAACAATTTAAATTTTTTTTTATGGCAGTTGCCATGACAACCTGTTTTACTTTGTATTATACTACCTCACGCTTTAGCGCCCTTTTTGAATTTTAACTTATTATTTGACTATTTTTGAATTGCATTTTTCATATCAGTAAATTTAAGATACTTCTGTCGAACCTTTTATGTCTAAAATAATATTGGTAATATGTACGATTTTCGACGATTGTAAATTAGAAACTGTAAGAAAAAGGTAGTGCAGTTTTTTGTGCTTTCGCATAAAGGTAACAAATTTGTATTTTTAACGTGAAAATAACGTGTGTATTTTTTTCTTTTTTAACTAATTTAAATATTTCGCGACACCAAATTAAAGACACTGAAAATTGGAAAAAAAACTAAAGTAAATGATGTTTTATTTTGTTGAACGAAATATCACCCAGAAACCCCGCAAAGCTTGATGGTTACTTTATAATAAAAACCAATTTTTATGATGTCCAATTGGCTAGCTTTCTGGCCATTGGTACCACAGTCTTTAGGTTCAAATCCTGATGGTACCATAGATGTTTATTAGTGGTTCGGAATCCGCGTTCAGCTGTAGGTCCCAGTCTAATTAGACCGGGTCTTATCTAATTAGATTAGATTTAGGTAATAGGTCTAATCTAATTAGGATTAGATTAAGGCTAATTTAATTAGACTTAGATAAAGACTAAACATAAATTAGCCCAGTCTAATTAATGAAATCAAAAGAGCTAAACCACTTTTAAAATCTTATAGTATATGAATTTGTTAATAATAACAATAAATTTGTTTTAGCCCCTTTTTTCTGACTTTTTAACTGAATTTGTAATTTTTTTTTTATTTTTAATTCATCTTTTTCAAGCCCAACTTAAATAGTATTACCTCCAATTCTTCGTTTACTAATCTTCAATTGCACTGCCTTAAATCAAAACCACAGCATCATCATGTCGCCATAGGTGTACTTCTAATGTATATAAATCTTTCAACGAAAACAACAATCTTATAAATGAAATTCAAAAAAATTAAAAATTAAAAATTCTTAAAGTCATGAAAATAAAAATATATATATATAATTAAATGTGCGTTATGTTTCTCCATAGATTGGATAAAAAGAGGAAATATGTTTGCTTTTAAAAGATACGAAATTAACAAAACCGAAAAGAGACAATCGAATTCCTATTTTAAATAACATTCTGCAACATGGTTACGGATATAAATAAGATTAACGTAATAAAATCATGCAAGTAAAATTGTAATCCCAAGATTACACAATCTAACAAGATTGGATGGTAAATTTGTCAATGACAACTATAAAAAATGACAAATGCAGTAATCTCAATGTTGATGGTATTATATATTGAAGTTATTCTATGAAAAACACGAAAAAATAAATTTATATGTTCATAAATTTTCTTTCGTTATTTAATTAACTTTCAAGTTAACATAAAATCCTAAATTTTTTTTTCTAGAATGAAGGATTGATATCTTTCTGTAAGTGAGGATCCAAACACGGTAATTCTTCTGAACATGGTAATTATTTATCCTTCTTGCACTCCCTTACTATATGTCTGGCATGTATCGATACACGTTACATGAAATTCTATGTAATAGTCATAGTTTTTTTTAATCTAAGAAACATTAAAATTAAAATAAAATAATAATTTTTTAATAAGAAAAGTCATTAATTACTATTTTGGAAAAATTGTTGACGGCCCTTGTCTCTACCCTGTACTTATTACCTTACTTTATATTCCATGCATTAGACCTTAATACATTTTTGTGTTATTTATTGATGTCAAAATCTTTTGATTCGAAATCTAATCATATTTATGAATATATAAGTGAATCATATTTATGAATTATTGGCTAACATAAATCAATTTGCTTCCCTGTATAAATTACAAAATATAACAAAATCTTTATAAAGAGAATCCCAACAAAATTCAGTTACACTTAAAAGCTTCACAAAATGGAGTTCTCATCACAATAAGCATCAGTAGCAACAGATTTGAGACACGATGAAAAGAAAAGGTACCAGGACATGAAGCATTTCTGTTAAAAGCATACTTCTATGTTCAGCAACAGAGAAAAATTCTGGCGAATGCTTTACAAAAGTGCCATTATCCACCACAGACACCAATTGAAAATCTCGGAGGTTTTGTTAAGAGGCAGAGAAAGGGAAAATGATGCCCCCTGATAGAAAGGGTATAATACTTTTTTAATAAAAAGAAAATGGAAAGGGAAAGCTCTTTCATAATATTTTCACTTTTATGTTCAATCCGGTTTAAGGAGAGAACAAATTCAAAACTTTTCTAGGTTTTTTTTTTTTTTCCCTTTCTTTTTCTGAAAAGGAAAAGAATCTGCAAAAGGGGAAGATATTGAATTAAACTTTATGTAGTCTTCCAGACGAATCCCGGGCAGAATTATCGAAAGGAGCTTTTATCTTTTTTTCCTTACGAAGGGGGAGAGATCATAAATTTTCGTCGCCGCTAAAAAGAGGGACCAAAAATTGAATCGCAGTTGAAAATAAATTTCGATCGGGGTAAATAGGGTATGGTTATTCCAGTTTGAAATGCTTGATTATCCTTTCAGCGAAAATGACATAAATCAGGGGAATCCAACCCAAAACCCCATTTCCCATTCGTCGTGGGGACTTGATTGGAAGTTATCGATTTTTAAAAAGGAAGTATTCTACTTTTTTTTTTTTTCCTTACTTCCTTGCAGTTATTTGATTCTGTATTAAGGAAATGCATTTTGATAGGGTGGCAAATCGAACGTAAAGTTTTTTAAAAAATGAGGGACGATTCTATTTCGCCGAGTACGTTATTTTGGAATGTTAAAGGTGAGAATGCCTTGTGTTCACATTGATTGGGACATATTTTTTTTCAATACAAATTCTATTCACGTTTTATTCGTTATAATTAAAATTAAAAGAAATACATATTTGGTTAGTTTCAAATAGGAGATATAAGAATATTTTTTTACGTAATCACGCAGCTTATTTACTTGCATTAATTTACATTCCGGGATGTACTAGAACCATAAGATAACATAAAACTCTAAGATAACCATAACCATAACTAGAACCATAAGATAACATAGAACTATAAGATAATCATAATCATAATTATAATAAGACATATTTGCATCATGTACATTCAATTTAGAATACTAAAACTAACTGGTACCAATGCTAACTACTATCAATTTACATCTGCCAATCATCTAATCCAGTGGATCTCAAATTTTACAACTCCATTCCCTAATTTTTCCTTCCCCACTTCATAACCATTTTTTACCATACAAATTCATAGTTTTAATGTTTTATTTATTTTTTATTACCAGTATGTTTAGTTTCATATAAAGTGTTTATTTTTAAGAATAAAGTGTTGTTTTTTTAAGCTGAGTAATGTATTCAGAATATTAATTTTACTATTATTATCTGAAATTAACCAATGTGTGAC
>BPLR01008018.1:0-62548 GCA_021605095.1 Caerostris extrusa | reverse complement strand
AAGTTACGTATTGCTCCTCTCCATACAATTATTCTCCCATCGGAATTAAAAATGTTAAATATGCATTCATTTTAATATATTTATGGCTTATTTATCATAACTGTCGCGTAGGAAAGCCTAAGCATTCTATTTTGTGGTCTTATCAAAATGTTCCTTCAGCAGAATTCCTATGCAAACTTGCTGATCTGAATATTTGTAGGGAATATTTTGGTGAAATTAAAATGTAAAAATTTTCAGTAAGTTCTGTAGAAATTTTTGTAGCACTCAAACATCGATTTTTCATAATTCTTTTAACTATAAATATAATTTAATTATATAACTATAAATTGAGTTAACTTTGCAGGACAACTAATTCTTAACTTGTTTGAAATATTTAGAACTATCCATTGGAAATTGAAATAATTGATCATCCGAAATTTATTATTATTATTATTAATATTGTATTATAACAAGCTTACGAAAACTTTTATGATGCACTGTTGATAAGGGAAATGTATTATTTTTAAATTCTCTTTCCCATTTGCATAGATTGTTATTAATATTAATATTATTATTATTATAATATTGCAACAATAATACTTATTATTCTATGTTATTTATTAATTTTGTAGAAACTTGCATGCAAAAATTATTGTAGGTTATATATGTTATATTTTCTAGAGATTCCTGCTTTTAATTCCCTGTTTTTTAAAGGTATATACACATAATTCTGATTTTAAACCATAGATACGTTCCCGAAGAATACGTTAAAAAAAAATTCTTGTAAAAATATATTGCATATATGGAAAAATAGAAGATTGGTTCCAATTTTAAAAATCACCAAATATAAACATAATAAGAAATGAGTTTTCATGTTAGTATCTTAAACATTTTATTTCATAAAAATTGCACATGGATTATAGAAAGTAAAATCGTCATTTGAAAATGAAAAAAACATGCCACTATTCCATGAATACCAAATTTAGTCGTATTAGGGAAGACTAGGATATTTGATTTTAATACATTATGGTCAAATATCTTTCCAACATCTATTCATAGTTGACGGTCTTATTAATTCAACTAGCGCTAATTCAATTTGAATGATATAATTCGTAATTGAAAATTTCTCCCGCACATCAATGGCTATTAGTGTTTCATCATTCAGTTTGTTCACTGAACTGGAATTTGAACGGATTGAAATGTTTGCTTTACGTAGTATGTTTTAAATGTCGCAATTATACCTTGATCTAACGGTTGCATCAAAGATGTACCGTTAAGTGGCCGAAAACAAACTTGCACGTTTAGATGTTCTAAGACTGGATGGTCGGGTGCATTATCTATAATCAAAATAACTTTAAATTCGAGATCCTCGACTAAAATGCTTCGCTACAGACGTCGCATCTTGTTCAGTTGCAAGGCGATCTAAAATATGAACTTTAATATCCAGAGAGATCGCTTTCCTTTTCGCTTTTGTTAAAGATGAATTATGTGACATTATGTAAGGGTTACTGAAAAATGTTTCAGTTATAATCAATGAAACAAAGATTTATAAACTTCACAAAGATACTTTTCACTTTGAACACCAAACTCAAAATGCAAAAATACGACAAAGCTAAATAAATATAACTTGATGGTAAAAAATAAAAGTCTCTAGAAATTACGTTATTATTAAATAGCAAATACAGAAATTTATGCATAAAATATTTAGGATTATAGCTATTATAAATACTCTGGAGAACAATTTGTCTAAAAATATCCCATAAAAGCCCTTACTTAAATTATAAACTAAAATATCATTTAAATGCGAAGGCAAAGCAATAAAAGATAAGCCCCTTAATAAAATTTAGTACGATGGAGTCACTAATGGTTTGTAGTTATGACAAAATTTTCGAACGACATCAGAAGAATTGTTTATTTATTTTCACTGACATTCAATTAAAGCAGCTCCATTAAACACTGCAATTCTCTTATGTAGATAATCAGATTATTTGAATCAGTTGATAACAAATCTATTGAAAATAAAATAACACTATCCTTTTAGTGGAGTCGAAAATCTTTTATCAGGCAATTAAAAAATTAAAAATTATCTCATCAAAAAAACTTGTTGAACTTGCTTTGTTTAAACACTTTGCATCAAAATAAAAATAATTAAAACCTTAATAAATAAACAATTCAGATAAATAAACATATAATTCATAATTTTTATCTTTCTTACAAGAGACAGAATGTATATTGCCCTGTTACCGATAGCTTCTAAGGGACATTTGATATTCTAAAATAAAACAAGTAATATAAAAAAAAAAATTAAAGTCAATTCCTACTTTTTTCCCACTATATTGCAGAAAGTCCGTTATAAATAATTTTCATTCACTTTTTAAGTTTATTTGGCGCCATCTATTGGTAGATATATGCAACTTAAATCTAAAAAAAACTAAAAGTTAAATAATTAAATTTAATTACTGAATTAATATTTGAAAAAAAAACTATATTAACATCAAGTGTCATCCACTACAATTTAAAAAAAATGTATTTGAACTTGAAGAGATGAACAAAAATGCCTATTTTATTAACGATTGAAAATTTGAACAAGATATAGATACATATACTGGATACATAGTGTCCATAGGATATAAATTATTCTATAAATCTTTTTAAAACTATTTTAACCTTAATACTGCTTATAATTAGTTTATCGTAATTTCTTGTATATAATATGCAGATTACAAGTTAAAAATGCTTTAAAAATTTGGAGTGCAAGTTATATACCAACTGCTTATAATCTGTGTACATGTTTTCCCAGAAGTTCCATAAAAATCTGTTTTATAATATCGTCAACAAAAATTGACAAACTTTTGTGTGACAGCATTATAAACAATTTTGTTAAACACACACGCACAAAACATAACAAGTGTGAACTCACATCTTAAATGGTTAGTGGATGAAAAAATCCTGAACTGAAATTATAAGTAAGAATTAATAATTCTTTATAGAATGCCAAATCAATAAATGGGATACGCATCAAAATTTTCAACTTTTTTGAAAAATACGTAGAAAAAAATGTCGTCATTTTAGTTTTCTCCTTAGTTCTTGATGGTATAACTTTTTCCAGTTTCTACTATCTTAAATTTATAATAAAATATTTTGAATAAAATTTAAACTCTGAAAGATTTTTTATTTGCTTTATACCATGGATAAAAAACATTACTTGACTAGTATAAGTACGTCAAAGACCATACGCAATAAGGAATATACGAGATATTTTAGTTTCAGCATTAAAATTACATCTGTTTGTTATACGAAAATGTGAATTATAGGTAGAAAATTTAAATATTTTTCTTTCAAATATTGAAACTATATTCTTAAATAGCATCCATGGCTTTCCATTTCCTCCTATCAAGTGTGGTATATCTGGTGACGAAGACCTTAAGAAGCCATATTTGGCTTACCTCCAAAAAGTGAGGCAACCATACACAAATTAAACATTATAGTTTAGGTGTGTTATAAGCATCTATTGAACAATAATTGATGGTTATTTTATTTTTTCTCTTTGTAATTATGTTCTACTCTTATTGATCAACAAAAGAATCTGTTAACAAAAAGACATTAAAAAAGATAACGATAGATGGACATAAGAAATAAAGATAGACGGACATAGTTTTATAATTACAATTGTCTCAGATTATTTGGTATCTAAAGCTGATGAACCATCTATAATAGCTAAGCTTTTAAAATGTATTTCTAGGATTCGATCTCATAAACTTCAGTAGAGCCCCATTAAGTGGGGAATATCTGAATAAACTTTATTTTATGTACCACTAAAGGAAGCCAGCCAAAACACAATTTAAACATTACGGTTTGTCTGAGGGCTCTAAGCATACATTAAACAAGCAATAATTCATGGATATTTTATTTTTTTCCTCTTTGTAATTATGTTCTACTTTTTATTTATTAACAAAAAAATTTGTTAACAAAAAACGACATTAAGAATCCAAGATAAAAAGATAGATGGACGTTTGATAATTATAAGTTTATATGGTATCAGATTCAGATAATATGGTATCTAAAGCTGATGAATCAATTGTAATAGCTACGCTTTTAAAATATATTTCTCGGATTCAATCTCGTGAACTTCAGTAGACGAGTCCCATTAAGTGGGGTATATCTTAAGAAACCTTATTTTATGTACCACTAAAAGGAGTCAGTCAAAACACACATTAAGCATTACAGTTTGTCTCTGTGCTTTAAGCATATATTAGCAGAACAATAAGTAAAGTATATTGTATTTTCCTCTTTGTAATTATGTTCTACTCTTTTATAAATAACCTATAAAATACTCAGTAGTTAATTTCTATTGATGTAAACATTTAATTGCTAGATTATTATTTAAATTACACTATTATAAACTAAAATCGATTATTTAAACTACACTATTATAAACTAAAATCGTACCAAAATCGATTATTTAAACTACACTATTTTTGTAATAATATTTATAATACCACTATTAATAATATATTATCGTTTCTTGCCATCAAATTCATTCTCTTATTCTCTTATTAGCGAAATAAAACCTTTTCATCCTTTCACAGAAATACAGCTTTAATTGGACAGAAACACCTATTAAGCTGTAAATATTATCTGGTTGATTCTGTTCTCGAATCAGCCGTCATTATCTTCAAAGCAACTTGTCTTGACTTTCAGCCAAGTCTGCTATCCTAATACTCCCCCTGATAAAATAAAATAGAAACTAAAAACCGAAAAAACCTTCTCTAATGTCAAATGTTAAAGTTCAAGAAAGCCTCAATCAGCTTGATATAGTAGCAAGAAATAATCAGCAATTAATATCCATTAATGTAAACATTTAATCACTAGAAATTCGATTATTAAATCTACACTAATTTATAATAATATTTATAATACCGTTATTAATAACATATTATCTCTACTTTGCCGTCAAATTTATTTTCTTATTAGCAAAATAAATCCCTTTTATCCTTTCACAGAAATCCAGCTTTAATTGGACAGAAACACCTATTGAGCTGTAAATATTATCTGGTTGATTCTGTTCTCGAATCAGCTCTTATTATCTCCAAAGTAACTTGTCTTGACTTTTACTAATGTCAAACGTTAAAGTTCAAGGAAGGATTCATCTCTTGAAATTGTAGCAAGAAATAATCAGCAATTAATGTCTATTGATGTAAACCTTTAATTACTAGAAAACAGATTATTAAAACTACACTAATTATAAAAATATTTATAATACCATTAGTAATAATATATTATCGTTTCTTGCCATCAAATTTATTCTCTTATTAGCGAAATAAAGCATTTTATCCTTTCACAAAAATCCAGCTTTAATTGGACAGAAACACCTATTGAGCTGTAAATATTATCTGGTTGATTTTGTTCTCGAATCAGCCGTCATTATCTTCAAAGCAACTTGTCTTGACTTTCAGCCAAGTCTGGTTTCCTAATACTCCCGATAAAATAAAATATAAAGTAAACCGAAAAAACCTTTTCTAATGTCAAACGTTAAACCTCGAGGAGCCTCCATCGTCTTGAAATTGAAGCAAGAATACATCCCCCAGCAATTATTTCTTTTTTTTTTTCCCTCTTGTATGATCAGTTTGCATTGTGGGAGGTTCTTTCACAGAAATCTAAATTGTTTACTCTTCACGTAAAAGCAAGTTTGAGATAATAAAAGAGAAAATAACTTGTCTTTGAATCCGGGATGTTTGACTATCGCTTCAATTATCTGAAGAATACACCGGCTATAACAAAAGAAATCAAATCGAACACTTATGGTGGTACTATGTTTGATCGAAAATTTTTAATTTTTAGAATTTTTGTACTGAATGATGGAATTAATTTCTATTGCAGATAAAAAATTCATCAATGCATTAAATAGGCATAAAAATAATTTGATCATTTTTGTAAAATAAATAATGATTTTAAATTTATTGAAAAATAGTTCTATTTGATATGTTTGGTTTTTATTTTGATCAATTTGCTTTGTGGATATTTATATTCTTTATGAACAAGGCAGGATAATTACATCACAAAGAGAAAATATGTGACATTCAATATGTTTAGTTATCACTTCAATTATTTGAAAAAATGCCTGGATCATAATTGAAATCAAGTGATTTGTTGGAATTCGTATGCTTTAGTTCGCTCCAACAGGTCATTAAGTTTTATGCTATTTGGAACCGATTCAGAATTGCGCTGTTGCCGTTGGAGGGCTGTTGGTTGCTGTGAAACTGGCTGTTGCCGTGGAGACCAGCTGTTGCTGTGGAAACGAGGTTGTTTTATTCTAATAAGAACTTTTTCTTCCAGTTGAGCTTTGCTTGAACTGTTACCATCAACCCTGTATATCTTTGTAAATCGAAATAAAAAGATTCCATAAATGTTTGTATGGATTGATCAATACTTCTCGAACCACTAGAAAGCTGCGACTAATAAAGAAAAAATGCTTTGGCTAAAAACGATAGTCGTAGTGAAGTATTCGAATATTTATGGTGGTTGGTATCTTGATCAAAATTAAAAATTTTCAGGGTTAAAATATTTAATTTCATTTTCTACAATTTTAAATTTATTTTGTTTTTGAAAAATTAAAATTTCTAATATATTCATTACGATCAATTTATAAAATCATTTGAAAATTAATTATTATTCAACATCAAATTATTGTTAACATTAGTAAAAAAAATTGAAGGGTTTTTCGAATATAAACATCAAATGCAAAATTTATAAACTTAAAATATTTTTCATCCTAATTAAAATAATTTTCCAAGTTCTTTTATGATTATAAATCAAAATATAGTTATGATCAATTAATAAAATTACTTCAATATAAATAAGTGTATATGTTTAAAAAAATGTTTCTCACTTTTTTTCTTTTAAATAATTAAAACAATATAATATTTGTATTGAGATTCTAATGAAAAATAAAACAACCATTATTGAAATGGAATTTAATAAAATTTAGTACTTGCTTATAGTATTATTTGTTAATTATACTTGTAAAAGACAACGCCTCTTTTTTGTTTTTGTAAATATATTATTACAATAATATATTTTTTGTCTTGATTTTTATTTATTTATTTTGAATTATTCTACTTTGATGCCCATTCGAAATTTTACAAACTATATTCATTGTATTAAATTAAATATATAAACTAAATATTTAATTAATTATATTATATTATTATTTTTGATATTTATTAATAAAACGCTTTGAATGTTTATTATAAGGCGAATGAATAAATTTTTGATTTTACTAACAAATATATATTTAATGAATCTCAATTAAGAAAGAGAGACTTCAAAATTAAATTATTTTACAAATGCTGAAAATGAAACTTCCTTAGATTAGATAATTAAACAAATAGCAAAGTTTGGACGCATAAAATGATTATACTGTCATTAGAGACGTATCTCAATTGTTTATGAAAATGCAGATAGAATTATTGAATGTGTTTAGGATCCCAGAAGGATTAAATGAATTTTGAAAGAGGAAGAGAATGAAATACTGCATTAGAGTTCTATGTTTATCAATGAAGCTGATTAATGGATTAATATCACAATAAGTTAGATACCATCATAATTTATTATATATAAATGAAGAAAATAAAAGATTGTAATTTTCATTGAATAGTATATTACATGTCATATTTGCATGAATAATATTTAGTAAAATATTTTCTATGATTCCTTTTTCATGTTATTAATAGGATAGTAAAAATGATTTTGATGCATTAAATGTGATGAATGATTTCTTGTTTTATTCTTGATTTTCTTTTGCTAGTTGAGAAATATTTACCAGTTTGATTATTTTTTTCTTATGATATTTAGCTGCTTGAACTTATTTGTTGGAAGCGCAGCAATTATTATTTTTTTTGGTTTCACAAAAAGGGTTCAGAAGGGTTTTTGATAACACTCTATCCTTTTTCAAGGGACAGAGTGTTATCAAAAATTATTTCTTAAATAAATATCAATCGAAATTTATCAAGTAAAATTATTTCTCACAAACAACTTGAGTTGTCTATTAAAATCAATAATGAAAATTTTATTATTTGCATTTCTAATGTAATATTATCGAAACTCAAAAATTCGACACAAGTTATAATATTGTTTGCATTTATGATGTAATGTTATCGAAACTCAAAAAGTCGATAAAAGTTATAATATTGTTTGCATTTCTAATGTAATATTATCGAAACTCAAAAAGTCGACACAAGTTATAATATTGTTTGCATTTCTAATGTAGTATTGTCGAAACTCAAATAGTCGACACAAAGTTATAATATTGTTTGCATTTCTAATGTAATATATCGAAGCTCAAAAAGTCGATACAAGTTATAATTTTGTTTGCATTTCTAATGTAATATTATCGAAACTCAAAAAGTCATACAAGTTATAATATTGTTTGCATTTATAATGTACTATTATAGAAATTTAAAATTCGACACAAGTTATAATATTGTTTGCATTCTAATGTAATATTATCGAAACTCAAAAAGTCGACACAAGTTATAATATTGTTTGCATTTCTAATGTAATATTATCGAAGCTCAAAAGTCGACACAAGTTATAATATTGTTTGCATTTCTAATGTATTATTATCGAAGCTCAAAAAGTCGACACTAGTTATAATATTGTTTGCATTTCTCATGTAATATTATCGAAGCTCAAAAGTCAACACTAGTTATAATCTTTGTTTGCATTTATAATGTACTATTATAGAAATTTAAAATTCGACACAAGTTATAATATTGTTTGCATTCTAATGTAATATTATCGAAGCTCAAAAAGTCGATACAAGTTATAATATTGTTTGCATTTCTAATGTAATATTATCGAAACTCAAAAGTCGATACAAGTTATAATATTGTTTGCATTTCTCATGTAATATTATCGAAGCTCAAAAAGTCGACACAAGTTATAATATTATTTGCATTTCTAATGTAATATTATCGAAGCTCAAAAAGTCGACACAAGTTATAATATTGTTTGCATTTCTAATGTAATATTATCGAAGCTCAAAAGTCGACGCTAGTTATAATATTGTTTGCATTTTCAATGTAATATTATCGAAGCTCAAAAAGTCGACACTAGTTATAATATTGTTTGCATTTCTAATGTAATATTATCGAAGCTCAAAAAGTCAACACTAGTTATAATATGGTTTGCATTTCTAATGTAATATTATCGAAGGTCAAAAAAAGTCGACACAAGTTATAATATTGTTTGCATTTCTAATGTAATATTATCGAAGCTTAAAAGTCGACACAAGTTATAATATTGTTTGCAATTCTACTGTAATATTATCGAAGCTCAAAAAGTCAACACTAGTTATAATATTGTTTGCATTTATAATGTACTATTATCGAAATTCAAAATTCGACACAAGTTATAATATTGTTTGCATTTCTAATGTAATATTATCGAAACTCAAAAAGTCGACGCAAGTTATAATATTGTCTGCAGAAGTAAATTTATCTTTTCCTTTTGTTATAATCAGTATAAGCGCATTTTTTGTAAAACCATCTTAAGGGTTGTTTTAGTCTAATGAAATAACAATAATAATAAAAGTTAGTTTTCTAATAAATAAATAAAAAGTTAGATAATGTAAATGGGTAGTGAAAAAAAAAAAGAAAAACAGAATCATGGAAAGAAATTAATAATAAATAAAAGGCGAAGAAGTTAAAGTAAAAATTATATCCAGTCTTTTAATCTTATCATCAAGATCATAAACTTTCATCAAGGTTACAGAGTTTTCATGGAATGTGAGATTTTTAAAGAATTTAGTAGACAGCTTTTTCAAAAATTGTTTTAGCGTAGGAAGTTTAATAGCATCACTAGCTTATCCATTGCTCATGAAATACGAAATTTGATCTAGAATTAAATTTTGTTGTATTTCAAGAGAGTTTATATAATAATTAAATGCCAAAGTCCAGACTGGACATGCGTAGGAGTGGATAAGTCTGAGTATGGACCTAAAAATAATAAGTTTGTACGTTCTGCTCATTTTAGAAATCCTATTTATAGAAGGAAGAATTTTCGCATGTTGTATTTGAATTTTTGTTTGATATGTTGAAAGTATGATTTTCAGGAGAGGGGTTGATCCAGAATAACGTCTAGATATTTTGCTCAACTATTTCAAGTTACTTAGTTAATTAATTACTGTTCTTAGCAAGGTTGGCTATATTATCAACATGTAGGACCAAAATAATTTTTAGCGTCTTTAAGGATGTCATTGATGAAGATTATTAATTTTAGGGGTGCCAACATGAACGAGTTTTTCTATTGATTTTATATTTATCGATATGAGTTTTATTTGGTTATTATAGAGTAAATAATAATAGTAAACAAGTTTGTTTTTAAGGTACTTTGACTAGAAGACATTTAATTTCTTGATTTTATAATAATTTTTTGGATAAAGTAGATTGCTTCATTTTTTAGATGTTCACAACAATTTTCTGTTTTGTAAACCAATCATTAAGAGAGAGACAGATGTCGATACAAGGGCTAAGAAGTTAAAATTATTGTACTTAGTAATGTTGGTTATATTAGCATGTTCATAAGGCTAAATTAATTTTTAATGTCTTTAGAGATGTAATTGAGGAAGTTTATTAATTTGAGGGGTATTAGCATCAACGAATTTTGTTGAAGAGATGCTTTTCTTGATTTTATATTTATCGATATGAATTTTATTTGGCTATTATAGAGTAAATCATGATAGTAAACAAGTTTGTTTTTAAGGTACTTTTACTAGAAGACATTTAGTTTCTTGATTTTATAATAATTTTTGGAAAAATAGACTGCTTCGTTTTTTAGATGTTTATGACAAATTCTATTGTGTAAATCAATCATTAAGAGAAGCAGCTGTCGATGAAATACAACGGTTAACAAGTTAGATTTATTGTACTTAGCAAGGTTGGTTATATCATAAGCACATAAGGCTGAATTAATTTTTAATGTCTTTAGGGATGTCATTGAGGAAGATTATTAACTTGAGGGGAACTAAAATGAACGAATTTTGTTAAATTGAGGCTTTTATTGATTTAATCTTTATTGATATGAGTTTTGTTTGGTTATTATAAAATAAATCACGATAGTAAACAAGTTTGTTTTTTAAGGTAATTTTACTAGAAGACATTTGATTTCTTGATTTTATAATAATTTTTTGGAAAAGTAGATTGCATCAATTTTGAGATGCTTACGGCATTTTACTATTTTGTAAACCAATCATTAAGAACAGACAGATAATGATGAAGGACAAGTGCTAGGAATTTAGAATCCTTGTTTTCTTAGCAAGGTTTGCGATATCATCAGCAAATAGGGCCAAAATAATTTTTAATCTCTTTAGGGATGCCATTGATGAAGATTATTAACTTGAGAGGCACCAGTATTAACGAGTTTTGTTGAAGAGAGGCTTTTATTGATTTTATCTTTATCGATAAGAGGTTTGTTTGAATATTACAGATTAAATCATGATAGTAAACATTTGCTAAAGTTTAAAGCATCAGATAACATAACGAATGTCATTTTTTCGTTTGTGGCAAATAGGGTTTATGCAGTAAATATTTGCGTTAAACCTGATAAATATATATTTTTTACATTAAAATGTTTTTTAAATTTCTGAAAAGTGTTTACCATGGATTTTTTTCCAGCGTATTAAATATTTAAACATTTATTTAATAGGGGCGTAATTCTATACTATTAAATATTTTTATATTTATTAATTGAATAATTATTAAGCATGCATAACTTCAATTAATATAAACAAAATTATTCTACTCTTTTTTAAAAATAAACAATTTTTCATGAGCCAGAATATTATCACAAAAAATACTTAAAAATTTAAAATTTCATTGTAAACATTTAAATCAGCCACTTAAAAGTAAAAAAAAATAAATGAAATTATAATAATTGATATTATTTGTGTCTAAACACAAATTGTTTACTAAATATATTTTAATTTATTGTAAAACTGTATAATATAAATAAATATTGAAAAAAATATTTATTGAAAATTTTTGTTAACATTTCAAAATGTTGTCACTCCGAAACTAATGAATGATTAATGATTACTTATTTAAAATGATATATAAGAATTTAGTTTTAGATTGTTTATCT
This sequence comes from Caerostris extrusa, assembly GCA_021605095.1. Classification (NCBI taxonomy): domain Eukaryota; kingdom Metazoa; phylum Arthropoda; class Arachnida; order Araneae; family Araneidae; genus Caerostris; species Caerostris extrusa. The sequence goes on along the minus strand of BPLR01008018.1, from coordinate 50,428 downwards.
AAAGTGAATAATTGGGGAAGAACTCAATGATCCTATTTTTTTTATTTTTATTTTTATTATTATTATTTTTTTTATTGAACGTCGGTGGTTCTCATGTTCCCCTTATGTTTGTCATGAAGATGATCCGTTCCTTGATGTATGATAAGGAAAGGACATTGATCTCTAGAAAGAAAATTTAGGGATAATTGTTACGCATTTGTGTATGTTATGGAGAAAAACTGGAAAATACCCAACAGACAGTTTGAATATCAATGAGTATACATAAAATGTCACAATCGCTGTCGAATCTTCTCGTTTCACCATTCCCCCAGTACATTCAAATTTGAACCCATCTTCACTGGTAATTGCTTATGTTACCTTTTGTGATATGAATCTAGCAATGTTCATATTTTGAACTTTTTAAAAAATTTCGCATTGCTGGAATGGTTTATCCTTATCTACTCCAATAGATGAATTCTTTGTGATATAGTGATGCATAAGAAATCTTCATAATCCTCAAATAATGTATTTCCCATTGTGGGTTTAAAGCTGCAAAAGATAAGTTAGGGGTGATATGTTTTCTACAACTTAAAATTATCAACCATATACAAGAAAACTATCAACGCAAAGTAATATAAAAAAATTGATGATTAATAGAATGAATTGAATGAATAGAATTCAATGTTATGATAAATTATTTATACAAATGTAAATTTACGAAATATCTGACACATTGATAAGAAACGACTAGGTAAAATTCAAAAACATCCTGATTTTCCGTGTATCGTCATATTTTAAATTATTCAAAACTTAATTAACTTAATTTTTTTGATAATATTTTTTTTTTTAATAAGATTTTTGTACATTCTTATTGAAACTGTACGAAAAAATTAACTGCAATTTATTTAAAACGAGTGTAAACATCATGTTAATCTAATTTAATTTAATTTATCCTTTGTTTTAGAATTTGAAAATAATAAATACTATTGCGATGTTATTTATTTTACAATGGAAAATTATAGAGATCCATTTACGTACCTCGCCTTTTTTATGTTCATCGTCATCATCATCAAGAACACTACGTAGAAACATTAGCTTTTAAATATTTATCATCAAATCAAATTGTTAATTTGGCAAGAAAATCACAAAAACTCAATATCAATTGAGAAAATGCTAAATAAAAATAAATGACTTATTTCGCTTGTGTATTTCTACTTCCTTCTGAAATAGAATAATTAGAAATTTTGCTCTTTATCCGCATAATTAATGATTAAATAATTTTATAAAGTAAAGTTTTCCTTATTAATCTAATTTAATTTCTTTGTCCTTTGTTTTAAAATTTCAGTAATAAAATTATTTTCATGATATTTATTTTGCAATGGAAAATTGAATCGATTCCTTTATGTATCTCGATTTTTTTTTTTTTATTCTCATCAACATCATCATCATCATCATCAACGGCACTATGTAGAAACATTAGTTTTTAAAAATTTACCATCACATCATATTGTTAATCTGGCGAGAAACTCACAGAAACAAAACTCATTCTTAACTGAAAATGCCCATTTATGAATCTCGTCTTTTTTATGCTCGTCGTCATCATCATCAAGAGCTTAAATATTTATCACCAAATCAGAATGTTAATCTAGCAAGAAACTCACAGCAACAGAATTCAGTATCAACTGAGAAATGCTGAATAAAAATAAATGACTTATGTCGCTTATGTATTTCTACTCTTTTCTGAAATAGAACAATTTGAGATGTTGTTACTTATCCACATAATTAATGATTACTTAATTTTATAAAATTTTCTTATTATTTGAAAGGAATTGAAAAATATAACATTTACTATTTATTAATTAACAACTCCGAAATGAAAAGTATCGTGGTGTAAATCATTATTTAATTGATTTCTTTTTCATTAAAAGACAAGAAATCTTTTAATGAAACTGTTGCGATCATGTTGAGGTTGCAATGGAAAAATCGAATAGCTGCGTAACAAACAATTGCGCTACATATCAAACAGTTTTTTTTCCTGTTAATGAACAAATGACGTTGCTAATCCGCCAAGGTATTCACAGAAACAGAACTCATCACCATCTGCGAGACGCTAAATTAAAGGAAAATAAATTAATCTTTCTCCTCTTAATCTTCCGCCTCTCCTCTGCAACCAAACAATTAGAATTTTTTCTTTATCCGCATAATTAATGATTACTTAATTTTATAAAGTTTAATTCCTAATTAATCTAATTTAATACCGTTGTCCTTTTTGTTTTAGAATTTCACTTATAAAACTATTGAGATGTTATTTATTTTACAAAGGAAAAATATAGGGATATATTTATGTACCTAGAATTTTTATGCTGATCCTCATCATCAACAATAACGACACTATGTAGAAACCTTAATTTTTAAATATTTATCATGAAATCATATTGTTAATCTGGCAAGAAACTCACAGAAACAGAACTCATTATTCATTAAAAACTGTTGAAATAAAATAAATTACTTATGTATTTTTACTCTGTTTTGAAATACAACAATTACAGATTTTGTTCTTAATCCACATTAATGATTGTTTAATTTATAAAGTTTGTTTCCTAATTAATCTAATTCCTTTCTTTCAGAATTTCACTAATAAAACTATTGCGATGATATTTATTTTGCAATGGAAAATTAAAGAGATCCATTTTATGTACTTCGCCTTTTTTTATGCTCATCATTATCATTCTCATCATCATCAAGAACACTACGAAGAAACATTAGGTTTTTAAATATTTATCATCAAACTCACAGAAACAGAAGCCATTATCAACTGGAAAATGCTAAATAAAAATAAAATTACTTATTCTGCTTATGTAAAATAAAATATAAAATTACTTTGTTTCATTTTTCAATTTATAAGAAATGTACAATTTATTAATTAACTACTCCAAAATGAAAAGTATCTTGGTGTAAATCATTATTTAATTGATTTTTTCTTTTATTAAAAGACAGGACAATCCGCTAATGAAAATGTTGCGATGATATTTAGGTTGCAAATGGAAAAATCAAAAAGCTACCCAACGAACAATTGCTCTACATAACAAACAAATGAGCTATATAGCAAACATTTTTTTTCTGATGAACAACAACCAGGGAAGAAAAATGAGTCTTTAAGTATCTCTCGTCAAATCACGCTGCTAATCCGCTAAGGTATTCACAGAAACAAAACTCATCACCATCTGCGAAACGCTAAATTAAAGGAAAATAAATTAATCTTTCTCCTCTTAATTTTCCGCCTCTCTTCTGCAATGGAACAATTAGGGAATTTGTTCTTTATTCGCATATTTAACGTTTATTTAATTTTATAGAATTTTCTTATTATTTGGAAGTAATCGAAAAATGAAAGGTATATAATTTATTAATTAACAACTTCAAAATGAAACGTATCTTGGTGTAAATCCTTATTTAATTAATTAATTTTTTCATTAAAAGACAAAAAAATCACCTAATGAAAATGTTGCGATGATATTTAGGTTGCAATGAAAAATTAAAAAGATCCATTTAAATACTTGACCTTTTTTATGCTCATCGTCATCGTCATCAAGAACACTATTAGAAACATTATTTTTTAAATTTTATCATCAAATCAGATTGTCAATCTGGCAAGAAACTCAGAAACAAAACTCATTATGCCCATTTATGTACCTCCCTTTTTTCATGCTGATCGTCATCATCATCATCATCATTATGAACACTACGTGGAAACATTAATTTTTAAAATATTTATCACCAAATTAGATTGCTAATCTAGCAAGAAACTCACAGAAACAGAATTCCTTATCAATTGAAAAATGCTAAATAAAAATAAAATCACTTATTTTCTCTTCTGAAATAGAACAATTAGAAATTTTGTTATTTATCCACATAATTAATGTTTACTTAATTTTATAAAAATTTTGTTATTATTTGAAAGGAAATGAAAAATAAAAGAATGTACAACTTATTAATGAACAACACCGAAATGAAAAGTATCTTGGTGAAAATCATTAATTAATTAATTTTTCATTAAATCCCTGATCAAACTGTTGCGATGATATTTAAGTTGCAATGGAAATACCAAAGACCTATAACTATAACAAAAAATTTTTTCTGATGAACAACAAGCGGAAAGAAAAATGAATCTCTAAGTATCTCTCGTCAAATCACGTTGCTAATCCTTCAAGTTATCATTATCAATTTGCTTTTGCTCTATGCTTTTTGAAGCTCATCATTATCATCATCAAAAACACTACGTAGAAACATAAATTTTTAAATATTTATCATCAAGTCTGATAATCTGGCAAGCAACTCACAGAAACAAAACTCATTATCAACTGAAAATGTTAAATTATAATAAATAACTTATTCTTCTTATGTATTTCTACTCTCTTTTAAAACAGAACAATTCCAGAGTCTGTTCTTTATTCGCATAATTAGTGATTACTTAATTTAAAAAAATTTCTTATTATTTGAAAGAAACCGAAAAATGAAACAATATATAATTTATTAATTAACAACTCTAAAGTGAAAAGTTTCTCGGTGTAAATCATTATTTATTTGATTTGATTTTAATTAAAAGACAGGAAATCCTCTAATGAAACTGTTGCGATGGTACTTAGGTTGTAATGGAAAAATCAAAACTCCAACTCCAAATTGGTGTAAATCATTATTTAATTGATTTCTTTTTCATTAAAAGACAGGAAATTCCTTAATAAAATTGTTGCAATGATATTTAGGTTGTAATAGAAAAATCAAAAAGCTACGTAACAAACATTTTTTTCTGATGAACAACAACCGGGGAAGAAAAGTGAGTCTTTAAGTATCTCTCGTCAAATCACGCTGCTACTCCGCCGAGGTATTCACAGAAACAGAACTCATCACCATCTGCGAAACGCTAAATTAAAGGAAAATAAATTAAATCTTTCTCCTCTTAATCTTCCGCCTCTCCTCTGCAATGGAGCAACTTAACTTTATAAACTTTGATTCTTAATTAATATAATTTAATTCATTTTATCTTTTGTCTTAGAATTTCTCTAATAAAACTACTACTACTACAACGATATTTATTTTGCAGCGGAAAATTATAGAGATCCATTTATGTACTTAGCCTTTTTTTTTATGCTCATCATCATCATCATCTTCTAGAACACTAAGTAGAAACATTAGTTTTTAAATATTTATTATGAAACCCAATTGGTAATCTGGCAAGAAACTCAAAGAAGTAAAAACCCATTCCCTAATTGAAAATGCCCGTTTATGTATCTCGCCTTTTTATGCTCATCGTCATCATCATCAAGAACACTACGTAGAAACATTAGTTTTTAAATATTTATCATTACATCAGATTGTTAATTTGTCAAGAAACTCTCAGAAATAGAACTCAATATTAAGTGAAAAATGCTAAATAAAAAACAAATTAATTATTTCGCTTGTGTATTTCTACTTCCTTCTTTCTTCCTATTTCCTTAACTTAATTTTATAAAATTTTCTTATTATTTGAAAGGAAATGAAAAATGAAACAATATACAGTTTATTAATTAACAACTCCAAAATGAAAAGTATGTTGGTGTAAATCATTATTTAATTGATTTCATTTTTCATTAAAAGACAAGAAATTTCTTAATGAAACTGTTGCGATGATATTTAAGTTGCAATAGAAAAATCAAAAAGCTCCATAACTACATATATTTTTTTCTGATGAACAACAACCGGGGAATAAAAATGAGGTTTTAAGTATCTCTCGTCAAATCATGCTGCTAATCCGCCAAGGTATTCACAGAAACAGAACTCATCACCATCTGGGAAACGCTAAATTAAAGGAAAATAAATTAATCTTTCTCCTTTTAATCTTCCACCTCTCTCCTGCAATGGAACAATTAGAGATTTAGGTCTTTATCCGCATAATTAATGATTACTTAATTTTTGTAAAAAGTTTAGTTCCTAATTAATCTAATTTAATTTATTTGTCCTTTGTTTTACAATGTCAGTAATAAAACTATCGTGATGATATTTATTTGACAATGGAAAATTGAAATCCATTTATGCACCTCGCCTTTTTATGGTCATCATCATTATCATCATCAAGAACACTACGTAGATACATTAGTTTTTAAATATTTCTCATCAAATCAGATTGTTAATCTGGCAAGAAACTCTCAGAAACAAAACTCATCATCAACTAAAAATGTTAAATTATAATAAATAACTTATTCTGCTTTTGTATTTCTACTCTCTTTTAAGACGGAACAATTACAGATTTTGTTCTTTATTCGCATAATTAGTGATCACTTAATTTTAAAGAAATTTCTTATTATTTGAAAGAAATCGAAAAATGAAACAATATACAATTTATTAATTAACAACTTCAAAATGAAAAGTATCTTGGTGTAAATCATTATTTAATTGATTTGTTTTTCATCAAAAGACAGAAAATCCGTTAATGAAACGGTTGCAATGATATTTAGGTTGCAATGGAAAAATCAAAAAGCTACCCAACAAACAATTGTACTACATAACAAACAATCTTTTTCTGTTGAGATTGGTATAACATTATTTTTTAAATAATTATCAACAAACTCACAGAAACAGAACTGAAAAAAATACTAAATAAAAATAAATTATTTATTTTGCTTATGTATTTCTACAATAGAACAATTAGAGACTTAATTCTTTATCCGCATAATTAATGATTACTTAATTTTATAAAATTTTCTTATTATTTGAAAGGAATTGAAAAATGAAATTATTAATTAACAACTCCCAAATGAAAAGTATCTTGGTGTAAATGATTGTTTAATTAATTTCTTTTCCATTAAAAGATTTGAAATCCCTGAATAAAACTCTTGCGATGATATTTAGGTTAGAATGGAAAAATCAAAACTCTAAAAACCAAAACTCCAACTCCAAATTGGTATACATCATTATTTAATTGAGTTCTTTTTCTTTAAATCCCCTGATGAAGCTGTTGCGATGATATTTCGGCTGTAATAGAAAAATCAAAAAGCTACAAACCAAACAAATGTGCTACATAACAAACAATATTTTTCTGTTGTAGAAGAACAAGCGAGAAGAAAAATGAGTCTTTAAGTATTTCTCGTCAAATCAGGCTGCTAAACCGCCAAGGTATTCACAGAAACAGAACTCATCACCATCTGCGTAGCGCTAAATTAAAGGAAAATAAATTAATCTTTCTCCTCTTTAATCTTCCGCCTCTCCTCTGCAACGGAACAATTAGGGAATTTGTCTTTCTAGAAGGATGAAGAAGATTAACCGGAGGACATTTGCGAGACAGAACTCTGGAAAAATAATTAGGAACGATTAATTGAATAAAACGGGGAGCGAAAAATATACTTTGGGTCGATAGACTGCGACGGAACGTCTTCTGCGAATAATCGATTTAAAATAACGACATATAAAAGGAAAGAAAAAAAAAGTGCCAAAAAACCTCTAGTAACATTATTTTAAACCAGTAGTTGGAGATGGGTCTTCTAATCTAACAATTTTCTATCGAAAGATCGCTGGAATTAATTAGATTTCAAGATGATGAAGATTTTTTTTTTTGTTATTTTCGTAGAGTAACTTTAATTTTCTACAGTGAAGATTTATTGGATTTTTTTAATAAAATAATAGCCGTGTTTTTGAAATGCTGATTTTTTTTTATTTGCTTGCTATAATCTGGTTTATTTACGAAACTTGATTGTTTGAAAAAATTGCGATAAATAGTATTTGAATATAAAAGGAGATTAGTTTTACCTGAAGCGTTTTGATAAATTTACGGTGATTATTATTTATAAAAAACGATTAATTTCATATGCATGCTAAAAGAGTTAATTATTAAAGACAGTCAAAATGTTTTGTCTGATTCAATTAATTTTTTGAACCGTAGACTCATTTTTATTAGCATTCATCTTATTTTTTGAAGAATTATAGGAAGGATGCAATGATTAATTTTATATGCATGCTAAAAGAATTAATTATTAAAGACAGTCAAAATGTTTTGCCTGATTCAATTAATTTTTGAACTTTAGACGCATTTTAATTAACGTTCATCTTATTTTCAATTCTTTCTATTAGCTCACACTCTCCCTATATATATCTTGTTCAAATTTTCAATCATTAATAAAATACTTTTTTTTATTCATCCACTCGAGTTCTAATACATTTTTTTGAACTTGTAGTGGATGACACTTGATGTTAATACAGTTTTCAAATATTAATTCAGTAATTAAATATAATTAATTAATTTTTTTAGATTTAAGTTGCATATATCTACCAATAGATGGCGCCAGATAAACTTTAAAAAATGAATGAAAATTATTTGTAAAGGACTTTTCTGCAATATAGTGAAAAAAAGGAGGAATTGACTTTGCATTTTTTTTTATACTACTTGTTTTAAAGAATTATATGAATATTTATAATAATCAATATAAAGTTATTAGATCGATGCAATAATTAATCTCCACTATTATATGTATCTGTCATTTCATTATTCTTTTATGCAATATTTTTGAATAGCAATACATTTAACTAAATCTTTTACGTATTTCCTTTTTTTTTTGGGAAATATAAGATATTCTATACTTAGAATTCTCATTTCATTTGAAGTAAACAATTAAATATATTTAATTAATAAATATTTGGAGAAATAGTCTCTTTAAAAGGTAACAATTAATAAAAAGTAATTATCGGGAATAACGTAAATGGGAATAGAAAATTTAAGGAATAGAATAATATGTATAGATTGACAGGAATTGAAAACATGTAGAATATATTATACTGGAGATATAATTATGTCCTTTACAATGTCAGGATTTTAACCAACTGTTATCAAATACAGCTTGATAATGATCGGATTATATATATATATATATATATATATATATATATATGTATATAATAATAAAGAAATATTTTATTTTTATTCCTGTTAAAAATTATATATATATATATATGTCAATGTTTGTCGTGGTTCGGAATCCACTTTAAGGCGTAGGTTCCGGTTATTGTTAACGATCTACAGTCATATGAGCGTTGGGCGTAGGCTACCCAGTTAAAAAAGCATCTCCTGTCTGAAATCTGCCAGTACGCAGACAGCTCATCATAAGGGTTGTTGCGCTAATGAGGTAGAAGAGATATATATATATATATATATATATATATATATATATATATATATATGAATTTTTAACAGGAATAAAAATAAAATATTTCTTTAGCCGTCTTTTTGGAAAAGTAAGCTTTTTTTGTACATATCCACTTATATTATCTAATCCTTATATAAACTGGGCGAATAATAATTGTGTTAGAATGTTTACAATATGAAAAATATTACTTTGTTACACCTATTGAAAAATTAAAAGAAATATAACTCATTTATGAATACCTCATTTGTAATTAATTAAACACATTTTTTTATAAAAGAATTTAAGTCATGAATACATAAGCTGTTGTAGTTTTTCTTGTTATTTAAAGTTTACTTGAAAACTGGATACTTTATTTGAATAAAATGTATCTTCTAAAAAATATCATTTAGTAGAATTTTTCATTTTGAGTAATAACAACTAATATTGTTATAAAAATGTTGATAAATGGTATTTTTATAACAAAATTAATTTAAATGTATTGTTGAAACAAGAGTATTGAAAGTATTTATTATGAGCATAGAATTTTTTTGTTCTGTTTAAAGCATTAAAACATTTTTTAAACGACAAAAGCTTTTCAAATTTAACCTTTGACATTTCTTCCCTTCTTAACCTTTATTTGATTTTGTAGTATGTAGACAATCACAGTAAAAAGGTTTACAAAGAGATTGAAAAACTGAAAGTATATCACGAATAAAAGGTCTTTAAGACAATAAAGTATAAATATTAAAAATATTAAAAAATTTAATTTGTATATCTTGTTTAGTTTTGTAACTATTTTTTCGGTAATTAATATAGTTTTTTTCTGAGAGTAAATGCGAACAATAATTATATTAATCTTAACATGACAAAAGTTAATATAAATATAACTTATATATTTTCTATTCAGTCTCGTTTATTTCTAACAAATACAATGTTTAATTATATATATGTAAAGGTTTTATAATTATTTTTTCAAAAAAAAAAGTTTTCTAGAAATATGCAATTAGGGAATAAATATTATTATTTAAATTATATTGGTATTATTATTAATATATTGTGCTAAATACCTCTTACCACGAATCTTTATGTATAAATTTCGTAGAACAAAAAGATTATAATTGACTTAAAGAACGAATATTTTTTTATTCTTTTCATTTCCTATTTCAGAAAGAGAAAATTATATTAAACAAACTAATTACATCTCTTTTCATTATTATATTATATTCAAGTTATTAAAAGTTAAAGGTGTAAAATTATTAATAAGACGATTCATCTACTCATAAGTTTATTGGTAGACTTCAATTAGCTTATACGAAATTATTTATTTTGAGAAAAATGCATACTCGCTCTTAACTATTTTCATACATAGATAATTGCTTCAGACTTCGCCTAACTATTTCCTGAATTAAAATATAACTTTGAAAGAAAGAAATTAAATAGAAAAGTATACATTGTATACAAATAATCATCATGTGATAAAGCAAATAGCTGATAACGTTAAAAATGTAATTTTTTTAATATATTATTCGTGATAAAAATTTTTCACCAGATCAATTTTCACGAAAGATGAACTTTTTAATTCTTAGTGGTGGCGTGTCTGCAGTCACTGATTTGAAAACAAATAGATTCGAGCATAATTGTAGCAGATGTCTACTACTTGAACTGTCTGGTTGAAATTCTCAGAGGGTTTCACCAGAAATGACTCAGACATAAAAGGCAGTTACTCCCAAATTAAACTTAGAAAGCATTACTGTCTTTTTCATTAACAGTTCTAGTAATTAACGTTGATCCACTGTTACAGCTGTTCACAAATACTAAATAGTTAACAAGTTGGACGAATTCGTAAATCACTTGCAGATATATAGCGAAAATATAATAGCAAATATTAATAATTTTGTTTTCAATAATCTAGGCAACTATGATTTCGACATTTCCCATTTCAAAATCGAAAAGACCTCTCTCTGTTTTGTTATTATTCATTAACTTATTATTCACTTTGATTTACCAATTTCCCATCTTCAATTGTTTTTGTTTCTATTGTTTATTGTTTTATTACCTTTTATTTTTCTCTCTTTAAATTTTTATTCCTTACTTAAAAACAAGTAATAAAAAAAAAAAAAAAAAAAGTCAATTCCTACTTTTTTTTTTTTTCACTATATTGCAGAAAGTCCTTTATAAATAATTTTCATTCATTTTTTGTTGAGTTTATCTCGCGCCATCTATTGGTAAATATATGCAACTTAAATAAAAAAAAAAAAAATTTAATTAATGAATTAAATTTAATTAATGAATTAATATTTGAAAAACTGTACTAACATCCAGTGTCATCCACTACAAGTTCAAAAAAATGTGTTTGAACTTGAGTGGATGAATAAAAATTTTTTTATGAACGATTGAAAATTTGAACAAGATATATATAGGGAGAGTGTGAGCTAATAGAAGGAATTGAAATAATTATAATAATAATATTAAAAAATTGCATATATCTATACTCGTATATATTTCTTTTTAATTTTTTAATAAATTAACAATATATATATATGTATATACCTCACTCCTTTTCTATCTAATCAATAGGCTTAAAGCTTCAGAAACTTCTCTCATTCTCAAAGCAGGAGATAGAGGTTACTAGGCAACCAAAGCTCTCCGTCAACCTGGCAAATCATCGTCGTCGATAGCGAAAATGTTGCCACATCAGAAACACATAATTATTTTTATTTAATAAATGAAGAATTAATTTCAGTATAAAGACAAAATGTTTTTCTACACTGAATTACAATTTATAATCACTTGCAGTCATATCGACTGTATAATGTATGGAAATATAAATGCGTTATTTTCGTATGCTGGGCTAATAGAACGACATATAAATGTGCATATATAGCGATAGCAAGATGTACCTTGGATTAAGTGCTGCCTGGCATCCAGTTATATTACCACAAATGGATCGAACATTCTTATATAATTTTCTAGAAGTTTCGAGAAATAGAAATTTCCTAGAAATTCACTTTCAACCCAACGAAACATTACTGTTATAGATTTACTGTAATCTCCGACATGAATACTTGAACTTCAGGTTGAAATTTTAATCGAAATTATACAGTTCTGAAATATTGATCCAAATTAGACTGTCTCGGCCACTAAATTAGAAATTATTTATGTTTTAATTCAAGAGCCTTTTAATAAAATAAGATTTCAGTTATAGTTGAATCTACTTAACTTGCTTAAGTAATTTAATTTAAGATAATTATTTTGAAAATTTATGTAACTTATGTTAATGTTTAGTAATTCAGGTTTTAATTTTTAATCTTTACTAAAATGTCACTTTCATTTCAGGTAAGGAACTTTTATATCAAATGAAAACATTTCAGTGCTGTCAATAACATTTTTAATGTAAGTAATGAATTCCTGTTTATATATTCTCCATATGGGTTTTAAAATATTATTTAGCTTAGTAATAAATTTCGCTAAATGATTCCATTTAGCAAATACTTGAATGTTATGAACATGCATAGGAATTTTATTCTTTGATTATTTTATTAATTTTATTTTACTAATTTGAAATAATAATTTAATATGAGGAAACAGAGATTTAATTATATTTTTTTCTTTGCTGAACTATTGAAATGTAAACAAATGCATTTAAGGCTTTTGTTATCTAAATTTTTCTAAGCAAAAATCTCGTAATTTAATGGAAATAAATAAAAATAGACGAGTTATAAAAATAATTATCATCGATTTTTTCATTTATTAAAAAATAATTAGTCGTAAAATGAATGTTAGATATCATAAAACAAAACGATAATGTGATGAATATTTAATGATGAATATTTAAAACAGTATTGCATCACCAAATTTTTGACAATGTAAAAACAAGTATGCAATTTATTAAATGTGTTTAAATTATCAGATGTATTTATAAAATTATGTTAACGTTTCTTGTATAAAATAATTTGTTATAAATAAATATAACTTGAAATTAAAGTTTATGTAAAGTGTTTGATAGTATCATATTGCGGTATAATAAATAGTTTTTTATTTTAACGTATATAATAAAAATAACTGCATTTTAATATGATTATGTTTCCAAATTAATTAAAAGCAACTTTTAAAAAAATATATGTAAATTTTGTTGGCTTATATATCTGATTTTTATTTGAATTCACATTTATAATAAATCGAATGATAATTTAAAAACTGATAATTCATATGCATAAAAAAATTATGTTTCAACTTAATATTCCAAATTCTGATATTAAGTGGTTTCAGTCTAAGACAATTACGAAAACCAGTGATAACCTCATAAAAAAAATCTTTGGTGATAAAATATAAATAAATCTTCTTATGTATTTTCAACTTAACTAGCTTAACCACTTTCAAATATAAGATTAATAAGAACTGTTAATAAGAATAAGATAATAAGAATCTTAAAATTTTTTTTTTTTTAAAACAATAAATATGCTTTCTCTTTTCTTTCTTTTAAACATTTTCTCTTTCGATTTTTCATTTTTTATTGATATTTTTTGTGAAAAAAAAAAAGACTGAATTACAATATGGTAAAATATCTACTGAACCAGACAACACCACATCATATTTGTTAATAATAAATAATCTTTTATATTACTTTAAAAATATTTTAAGTTGAAAATTCGAAAAATATTTCTGTTATGATTTTTTCCCCCATAAAAATAAATAAAGTTTGACTCGATATTTTCGTTGTCATACTCAAAATTTATATAAATAAATTCATGCGTTTACATTTGTAAATTATTTAAGACGTCACTTTCTCACATCGCTGAATTTGACGGGGGAAATAAACGTCATAAATAAACTTTTACCTGAAACTTCATGGCAGCATTTTGATGTCATCTTTCACGTGCAATGGTTGAATTTTTAAACTCCGTTTACCTTTTATGCCACTGAATTGGTTTGCTTTTGACGTTTTAAACTCATACACGTTATTCACCAAACATTAAAAAACATTTTAGCTTTGGATAAATAAGAATTGTTCAGGTTTTAATCATTCAAATAAAAAGTATAAAATGCATTATAAAATCTATCTTTAGAATATGTTTTATAATGTATTTTATATTATTTTATTTTTTATTTTAAAATTCTGTGATACATTTGTATTTTCAAATGCAGATATGTACAAATACAATTTTACCAAAAGTATTTACATTGAACCTACTATACCATATTATTTATTCAATATAATTTAGATCAGATACAGCTTATTCCTCACATTTTCACGGCCTGATGGTCATTGGCTAGCTCTCTGGTCTTTGATATCCCAGGCTTCAGGTTCGAATCCTGGCTGTGGCATTGATGTTTGTGAGTGGTTAGGAATTCACATTATACTGTATGACACGGTCCAATTAACCTAAAGTGTGCAAAAATGACAGTTAAGCGACTAACCAAACCAAAACAAAATTTTTCTTCTCGAAAGCAACAAAGGACTTTCCGACCTAAAAATTTATGTTCCATTGCTATCATTGGCACAACTGTTCAGTTGATCTGGTTTCGAACTGATCTTTCTGTGTTCGAAAACGAATGTGCAACGTACCAGATTTCATAAATGGTATAAAAATTCAAATGAATTTAATTTAAAATTTCGTTGGACCAGCTAGACCACATAGACCATGTGGACTGCTCAGTCACGCTTGTCTGCTTTCGAAGCGATCTTTCTGTTCTTGAAATTCAATGTGAAATTGCATAAGATTCTGTAAAATGAATAGGAATACGTATAAAAATTCATTATGAGTTTTCATTCATAATGACAAAATTCATATTAATTAAAAAAATATTTTTTAAAGCAATTTAAAGTTCGTCGATAATTTCTTATAAAATTAAAAAAAATTTTTTTTTTTTTAGATACTAGTTAATTATAAGCTTTTATACAAGTATAATATAAATAAAATGCTTTTTTTTTTTCAAGATGTTAAAAATGGATTAAAAATTATGTAATTTTTTAAAAACTGTGATAAAATTATTCAAATAACAGTTTATAAAATATGTTTGCGTACATTTATTTGTTGTTTTTTATAAATGATTGGGACACTGGCCATTGACACGACGATTGGCTAATGGATTTATTATTAAATTTGAAATTCTATTTAATAATAAATTAATTTTCAAGAATTTGGTTTTCTTTAATTTAAGGAATTTGATAATTAATCAAACAATTAATGAATCAGTTTAATTTATTAAATTTGGTTATTTTAAAATTAATTTTTGCATTACTCTTGAAAGATTTTATTTGGTTTTCTTTTAATACTTTATTATATCTGTGCCTTTTATTACTTTATTATTCAATATTGAGTATTATTATTAAATTTGATTATTTTAAAAATTAATTTTTATTAATCACAAAACTTGTTATTATTTTCACGGTTTTATTTGGTTTTCTTTAAATAATAAACTATATATTAGTAGAAATTAATTTATAATTCCTGTATTCTTGTGAAATCTGTTAATACTTTATTATCTCTGTGTCTTTGGATTCAGTGTTGATTATTATTTCAGAATATACGTATTCTAAATTTTTGAAACTTCCCAAATAATAAACGTTACATGAAAATAACTAAGAGAGTTAAATATAATTTTTGTAAAATTATTCTCTGAAAACACAACGGAGGAAACAATAGAATCTGAATAATTAGAGGAAATTTTCTTTTATTTAATTAATGAATAGCTGTTCTTTTCTCAGCTTTTAGAGTAATTAATGAAATCAGTATTTTGTTTGATGGTATAATGGAATCCTTGAAACAATGGATAGCTTTTTTTCCCTATTTACTAATTTCTGAGTGTAGAAAATAACAATAATGAATATTTAATGTAATTAATTATTAATTTCAGCATATTAATTAGTAAAGAGAGCGTTTACTCTCTGATATTTAGAAATAATAATTAATTAGTTATAAGATACTTTAAATGAAGTTGCGTATTTTAAATGGAAGCTTTTTAAGCTTGCAATAGCTTTATAATTTACTCACAAGTAAAAAAAACTTTTGGCAAACTCTTCCTTTTCAGGAAAAAGCATTTCGAAATAAGTCTACGCAATGAAAAAATAAACAATAATCTAATAGTAATTGCAAGTAATAGTAAAAAATTAGTTACTGTATATAATGATATTTTTATGTTATTGGAAGCCATTTTATTTAAATTTAAATTGTTTCACATAAAAAATTAAATCAGTATCACGGAAATTTCAATACATATTTAAATATTATTTTTAAAGCTTCAAAAAATAGTTGATAGATTCAAGTATAATAAGTAGTTTAATTGAAAGTATTATATGAATAATTGTTAAAAAATTATGCAATTATAATAATGTATAATGATAATAGCTTAAATGTATACCATATGTAGCCACTGTTCGCCGACAAAGCCACTTCTAAAGATTTATTAAAATGTTTTGAAATCAAATACAAATATCCACGATTTTGCATTAAAATTTCAATGTTTTTCAAATTTAGACATCTGTACAATTTTTATAAACAAAAAGATAAATTTTTAAGGTGAAAAAAATATATAATGGCTGTGTTTGATACTTGCTCATAATATTAAATATACATAATATTAAACATTATTTAATTCCTAAATAAACTTTTCATATAGAAATTTATTATCAAGAATTCCTCGAATAAATGTGTATTTATTTATCATTTTTAAACGTGATTGAAGAAAAAGATGTAATAAGAATATTTTACTTTCTTTTAGACATAGAGGGCATTTCAACTAAAGCTGTTTCATACTTTTATTATTTAAAACCATTTTTTTATCACTCTATTATTTTAAAATGATATTTGTTAGTCAGACGTTTTTATTTTTCTAACAATAAAAGTAAGTTGTCACAGAGAATTCATACACAATTCGAAATCATCTCTCTCCTATCCTCATTAAAAAGAAAAGAAAAAGAAAAAAAACTCCGTTTTCATGTGATATTATTGAAACATAATGGTACCCCAGAAGTATGGTTAGCTATGATTAATAATAAATGAATAAAAAACATCTGCTTGTCAATCTCTAGCGAATAATGAATAGTAAATAAAATAATCCATTTTTTTCTTTTATATTTATGATTTGAGGAGAATTTTATGCTGAAAAAACTAATACATCTTTTATCGACTTTTTTTGCATCCGTTACAATAGTACGGTGCTCTGATTTTTGAGTTTTTATGTTTGTTTCTGAAGTGATTAAAATTATACAATTTAAGTCATATCTTATTTATCATAAAAGAATTGATGGCAAAAAAAGAAATAAATCTTTTACTATCGTTTAACATAAAATATATTTATTAGTGCGCTATACCAGAAAAAAAAAAACGTTTGTGTAAGAATATAATTTCATATATGACTATGATAAATATTTTATTAATAACAAGTTATTTAATTTCTTAAGATCCTATTAGAAAAATTTGCAATTATAAAAGATTTGTGTAATAAATAAAATGTACGTAGTTGATTCATTTTTATATAAATAATGTTTTTATTTATTCCATAAATCTTATATGATTGCAAATTTCTATTAGAAAATCTTTAGAAATCAAATAATTTGTTATTGAATATTATTTATTTCTTTATTTATACGCATAATTATAATTGAAGTTTATTTTGTATTCTTTTCTAAAAAAAAAAATTTTTTTTTTTTTTTTTTTTACTTTATCTTAAATGAAAATTTTCATTATGCTGTTCTCCTTAAGAAAATACATTTGATATTGTTGATGGTTATTTGTATTTAGCTTAATGATAATTTATTTATATTAAACTACTTGTCCTTAGCTTGCCAAATAGTTAAAATTCACATTTATATTTTTAATAATGAAATTTGCTTTTCTCCTTAAATTCTATTTACTCAACAAGAACAAAAATATTTCTGTCAACAAGTAATACACATCTTGATAACTAGTTTACGTAGGTTTAGATGATATTTACTTACAGAAAATAAAATAAAATTTAATATATAAAAACGCCCTGGCACAAAAATATATATTTAAAAATTGATTATGCCTAATTATGCTTTTGCCAAAATTTACTCAACAAGAACAAAAATATTTCAACAAAATACACATCTTGATAACTTTTAAGGCTTAGATGATATTTACACAGAAAATAAAATAATATTTAATATATATGAAAAATATTTAAAAAAAAAAAATTTTAAAAATTGATTATGCTAAGAATTGACTTTTATGCTAATTATGCTTTTTAAAATTGACTTTGCTTTTCTCCTTAAATTCAATTTACTCAACAAGAACAAAAAAATATTTCTGTCAACAAGTAATACACATCTTGATAACTAGTTTGCTTAGGCTTAGATGATATTTACTTACAGAAAATAAAATAATATTTAATATATATATATCCTCTTCCAAAACGCCCCATCAAATAATATTTTAAGCAATTTCAGTGAAAAATATTTAAAAATTGATTATGAAAGAATATTTTAAAATGAGCAATACGAATTGCAAAATTGAAACTTATCCTTTGTTTAATATTATAAAATCAAAATACTTATATTTTGCAGAAATTAAATAGTACAATCTCTGGAAAGGACAAATATTATACAAAGGACAAGCAGCCACCTCCTAAAACACAGAAATTGCTTTGTAATGGGACACACATGTGGCCATCACATAAAATGTGAATAGAAATAAAACAATATTGGTTTTTAAACTATATCAACATATAAGTTTAACAGCATAAAAAATTAAAACTAATCGAGAAATAATTTTTTTTGTTCAATTTAATATGGATTGATACTACCGAAATACATAAACAAAAATGTTAATGAAGGATTAAAAATGCTTTTTTTAATATTTTAGTTTTCATAGTGTATGTCTAAAAATATTTCATGAAAAAGAATGAATTTACCAATAGATAAATAAATATCATTTAAAAATAATAAATATCATTCAAAATAATACCATTTAATATGGATTGATCCTTACAAAACTACACAAATAAAAATATAAATGAAGGATTAAAAATGAATTTTTTAAAAATATTTTTCTTTTTATATTATATGTCTAAAAGTATTTCAAGAAAAAAATTTAATTTTCTTATAGATAAATAAATATCACTTAAAAATATTAAATATCATTCATAAAAATCTTCAAAATAGTACAATTTAATATATATTGATCCTTACTGAAATGCATAAATAAAAATGTAAATGGAGGATTAAAAATGCATTTTTTTTAATATTTATTTTTATCGTGTATGTCTAAAATTTTTCATGAAAATTAATTAATTTACCAATGAGATAAATAAATATCATTTAAAAATAACAAATACCATTCAAAATAAATATTATTCGTAAATATAATTCAAAATAAATATCATTCATAAATATCATTCAAAATAATACCATTTAATATGGATTGATCCTTACCGAAATACATAAATAAAAATGTAAATGAAGAATTAAAAATGCATTTTTTAAAAATATTTTTCATTTTAATAGTATTTGTCTAAAAATATTTGAAAAAGAATTTCACTTACCAATATATAAACAAATATCGCAAAAAAACTAAAAGATAAATAGAAAATTCTTGGAAATCCCATGAAAGTTCACTTTTTATTACCTGAAACTATTTTCTTAAATTTTTTTATTCTTATGCTTATTCATAGTCAGCAGACATTTTTTTTACTAGCTACTAATTTTAATCAATATAACACCGAAAATTTTTCCTTCAAGAGAAGGAAACACAAACAAATTTCTTTTCAAAAAATAAAAAACAAAAAACATTCTTCAGAAAAATAAGTTGTTAAGGGAATTCTAGCCTACTTAATTCCGAAAGCATCTGCCTTATTCCCCCCTCTAAAAAAAAACAGAAAGCAAAAGCACAGAAACAAAATTTTTATGCGACATTATTAAGAAAAAACATCATAAGTTTGTCCCTGCGGTATGGTTAGTCATGATTAATAGATGAAAAGAAAGCTTCAGCTATTTGTCCTTCTCCAACGCCTAATGAAAGATAAGAAATAAAACAATCCAATTTTTTTCCCTCACATTTATGATTTGAGGAGATCTCTATTTAAAAAGGTAACGCTAATCTTTTCTCGAGTGTTTTTTTTTCTCTTCTAGTATTCTGTTTTAACTTTAGCTTTCTTTTGTAGTAATTAAAATTTTAATTAAAAATAAGGAGATACTTATAATTAAAATCGTTGAAAATTAAGACTTATAGTTCTTAAGAATAAACGCGAACATACCAGTAATATATAATTTACTTAGATAAAATTTTAATATCAAGAGCATTTTAATTAAGGAAAATGTTATATTGTTATTAATTTTAACATACTAGAGATAAATTATTTATTAACTTACATTAATACCATATATTACAATACCATTTATTACCATGGATTGATCCTTATAATTATTAATATGGATTGATCCTTATTATCCCCCTCCTTATCCTTTTTATAGTATATGTCTAAAAATATTTCATGAAAAAGTATTAATTTACCAATGGATAAATAATTTATCATTTAAAAATGATAAATATCCTTCAAAATAATACAATTTAATATGGATTGATCTTTACCGTAATACATAAATAAAAATGTAAAAGAAGGATTAAAAATGCATTTTTTTTAATATTTATTTTTTTAGTGTATGCCTAAAAATATTTGATGAAAAAAAATTCATTTACCAGTATGTAAATAAATATCGCAAAAGAATGAAAAAAGAACTAAAAGATAAACAGAAAATTTTGGAATCCGCAAGAAAAGTTTAATTTTTATTACCTGAAAACTATTTTTTCAAATTTTTTTTATTATTTTTATAAGCTTATTCATGGTCTGCAGACTGTTTTAGCTAGCTTCTAATTTTAATCAATATCACACCGAAAATTTTTCTTTTCAAAAAAAAAAAAAAAACACGAACAAGTTTCTTTTAAAAATAAAACAAACAAAAAATTCTTTATAAAAATAAGTTGTCAGGGAATTCTAGTCTACTTAATTTCGAAAGCATCTGCCTTATACCCCCTTCCCCCAAAAACCCCAAAAAAGCAAAAAGCACAGAAACAAAATTTTTATGCGACATTGACCAAAAACAAAAACCAACATAAGTTTGTCCCTGCGGTATGGTTAGCCATGATTAATAGTAGATGAAAAGAATCCTTCAGCTATTAGTCATTCTCCAACGCCTAATGAAAGATAAGAAAAAAAACAATCCAATTTTTTCCCTCACGTTTATGATTTGTGGAGATTTCTCTATTTAAAAAGGTAACGTTTTTTGTCACTAATTAAAAAAATTAAAATTCAGGAGAGACATATAATTAAAATCGTTAAAAATTAAGACTTATAGTTCTTAAGAATAAGCACGTCATACCAGTAATATATGATTTGCTTAGATAAAATTTTAATATCATTTTAATTTAGGAAAAAATGTTATATTGTTACTAATTCTAACATACTAGGGATAAATTATTTATTAACTCCTTTAAAAACATTTTTTTCTGTTATGAAGTTGGAAATATATATCAGTTTACATAATAAAAAATACTTTATTTTCAAATGCTTTGTTTTATTTTTTGGATGAATCAGAGCTTTTGCAAACATGTGAAATTCAATTTTAATGTGTAAATTAAGGGATTAATTGCAAAAATTTAGCTTTATTATTTATTATTATGATAAATAAAATAAAAAATCATGTATTATGAATATTGTTCAGATTCTTTTAAATGCTTTTATGTTATTCCATGGTCATGCTTGTTACAAACACAATTGATATGTGCCCGACTCGTGGATCAATCGCAACGTATGCCACTGGTGAACAATAGGGCTGAGGTTCAATACGCTGTCTGCTTATTTGTATACAGTGTTTCAAAAGAGACTCGATGGCGTTTGTGATGTTCAGCATATTGCCTCGTTAGTCGTATTACATTGTAGGAGTTTACCGGAATTTCTCCTTACGATACGCAAATGCGAGATAGTTCCCATTAAAAGTCCTCTCTGAAGGCACTGCCCTTCTTCTTCAGCGTCAAGTCAGACTTCTGCCTATTGGTGCTCCATCACAACAGGCGATGTCCTCCCCTTTTCCTCCTTCCATACTTTGGTACTATATAGGCTTCAGGTTCGAATCTTAGCGGTGGCATGGATGTTTACCAATATATAAATAATTATTGCAAAAGAAAGAGGAAAGAACTGAAGGATGAATAGAAAATTCTTGGAATTCCCAAGAAAGTGTAATTTTTATTACCTGAAAACTATTTTTTATCTTTTTTATTATTATTATAAGCTTATTCATAGTGAGCAAACATTTTTTTTTACTAGCTACTAATTTTAATCAATATCACCCAGAAAAATGCTTCATCAAAAAAAGGAAACACAAACAAATTTCTTTGTCAAAAAATAAAAAACCAAAATCATTCTTTATAAAAATAAGTTGTCAAGGGAATTCTAGCCTACTTAATTCCGAAAGCATCTGCCTTATACCCCCCCCCCAAAAAAAAAAAAAAAAAAAAAAAAAACAGAAAGAAAAGACAGAAGCAAAATTTTATGCGACATTGTTAAAAAACAAAATATAAGTTTGCCCCTGCGGTATGGTTAACCATGATTAATAGTAGATGAAAAAGAAACCTTCAGCCTATTTGTCATTCTCCAACGCCTAATGAAAGATAAGAAATAAAAACAATCCAATTTTTTCCCTCACGTTTATGATTTGAGGAGATCTCTCTATTTAAAAAGGTAACACTAATCTTCTCTCAAGTAATTTTTTTCATCTTCTAATATTCTCTTTTAACTTTAGCTTTCTTTTCGTAGTAATTAAAATTCTAATTAAAAAGTAAGGAGAGACAGATAATTAAAATCGTTGAAAATTAAGACTTATTGTTCTCAAGAATAAGCACGATGTACCAGGTAATATATAATTTACTTAGATAAAATTTTAATATCAAGATCATTTTAATTATGGAAAATGTTATATTGTTATTAATTCTAACATACTAGAGATAAATTATTTATTAGCTGCTTGAAAACATTTTTTTCTATTATGAAGTTACAAATATATATCATTTTGTATAATAAAAAATACTTTATTTTCATTTTTCATGAATTAGAGCTTTTACAAACATCGAATTTTAATGCGTAAAGTAAGGGTTTAATTAAAAAAAAAAAAATTTTGCTTTATGCGTTATAATTATTATAGTTAAAATATATGTTATTATTATATAAATGTAAAAATATATATAATATGTTATATATAATTATTATTATAGTTAAAATAAAAAAATCATCTATTTCTAGATTTATTTATTATCATTTAAATATAATATTATTTAGATTCTTTTAAATGCTTTTATATTATTTCATGGTCATGTTTGTTGCAAACACAACTGATATGTGTTCGATTCGGGGCTTCGGGCATGCATTCGGGTGATCGGTGAGCATTAGGGCGGAGGTTCAATCCGCTGGTGGCTTTACTGTAGACACTGTTCCAAAAATGACGAGACTCGATGGGTTTGTGACGTTCAGCATCTTGACCCCTTAGTCGGATTATCTGGTGGAAGTTTCCGGGTTTTCTCCCATACGATACGCAAAGTCGGGGTAGTTCCCCCCGAAAGGCACTGCCCTCCTTCTTCAGCGTCACGGAGCCAAGTCAGTCTTCTGGCTACTGCTGTTCCATCACAACAGAAGCTGCCATTCTCTTTTCCTCCTTCCATGCTTTGGTACCGCAGGCTTCAAGTTCGTATCTTGGCGGTGGCATGAATGTTTGTTTGCGGTTCGGAATCCACGTTAACTGTAGATCCCATATTTAGATCCCCACATTAACTGAAGCCCATAGTGTGCACAAAATGATCGATAGAGCGACTAACCAAACCTCTTTCCATGAGACCACACGTGTTCTTGTATCTAGATGTTGCTGTCTACCAAATGGGAAGAAGAAAAAAAAATAATATAATTTACTAAAAGTGCATTATCTAATTCATGAAGATAATGAAATTATTAAATAGATTTCATTATAAGACGGCACGAAAAATTCTATTTATAAAAGATGCATATGCTAATTTTTACTAATTAATTTTTTTCGAACTTGATTAACATAGGTAACGAAAAAACAAAATCAAATTAAGCCAGTAATATTTTATGGTTGAAGCTATGCATGACAGAATTATTAAATGACGTTTTGCGTTTATAATTATAGATGTGGTACGACAATAAATTCGTAATCAATCTAATCCTTAATGCATTATCTAGAAATAATCGGCAGTTACTTAATTAAGTGCAATTTTAAAATGAAATATATTTCTGGCAATCCATTAAAATGTATAATAATCTCTTATATTAAGTTTTAAACATATAACTGACGTGTTGATATCTAATAGAAATGGTATGTATGTGGAGGTTATTCGATAGTATACTGCTATTTTGTCAATATTGCAATTTATTTCAAAATTAATACTGTTTACAAGTCAATCAGATAACACAAGGTATTTCTCAATGCTTCGACAAATAGTTTTGGTACTTTTATTGTAAAAACTTAAAATTTGAAGATCTTTAAACATTTATAATTATTTCAGTACGTTTCAGATAAATTAAAGAGGTATATAATCTTTTAAAATAGGGCTAAACCAGTTTTATACTTAAACTTTTGAGTACCCAGTATTTAATATAACGAGTGCAGCGTTATGAATGCAGACATTAAAAACATTTAAAATCAATTAAATTTCTAATTTTTTTCATTTAAAATAATTTTAATCATACAAGACAGCGATATTAATTAGCGTAAAGAAGTACTTAAAAATGATTGATAAAGTTATAGCTTAAACTATATAAATTAAAAAAAAGAATTAATAAATGTAATCTATTTTATTCTATTTATTAATAAAAAAAAGGTCCACAATTATTTAATAAAAAATATATAATATGCGTTATTAAGTTATTTGAAAGACAATCTATTCTTTGCTAATCAAGCAACTATTATACTTTTACTGGCTATTATTGCTTAATATACTTACGAAATATGAAATATTGCTAACAGTTTAATTAAAATTTACTCACAAAAATATGAACTACAATTTTTATCACATTAATTATAATATTAAACATTTTTATTAATAAATAAATAAACATATTATAAATTAGATGGCTGAATTTGTTTTATTTTAATTTGCATTATACTCCTGCAAGAAACAGAATCGGGCTCTGTTAATTCTGCAGCTTTTGCAGGCAAAAGATTTCCGCAGTAATTAAAACTTCTCAAGTTATTAATTATCTCTAGTTGACAAGGGATTTTCCTCCCCTTGCTCATTTCTTAAGTGAATCCAAGCGCTCGTGGTATGTCAACTCATTTTGTTAGGGGGCACCTAAGCGAATGCGCTTTATGAAAAATTTGGATTAGTTTTCTTTACAGGTTTATGAGAATGGAAATTTTTTTTTTATTCAAATAACTTTCATGAACTTGATGCTTAAAATGTTTCAGAATTAAGCATTTTAAATTGCTTTGACTGCTTCTCATTTAAAATTAATCTTAGTTGAAAACTTTTATAATTTGAAATTATTAAGGAAAATTTATGGAGATTGCATAAAGCGATCTTTTCTGTTGAGATATTATTTCCAAATAAAATAATGTTTTTTAACAATATAGTTTTAATTTCTCTTAATAAGTGGTATTATTACAATAAATATAATTATTTTGCAAAAGGTTTATGTTACGGTTATGACTAAAACTTATTTTTTTAATAACAAAATTTTATTTTATCGTTATCACATATAACTGTAAAAAATATTCTGATTTGTATGGAAAAAGTTTATTATAAGTATACGTAGGTATCTAAAATAAAACTATTTTCTTATCAGTTATCCTCTTCTTCAATGGCGCAACAGCCCCATGGTAATAAATTTAGGCTTTATTTATATATAAATATCGGATTTTAAGCTTTTATAAAGTTAAAAGAATTAATTATGTTATTCATTATCACCATTGGCGCAACAGCCCAAGGTGAGCAAAGGCCGTCTGCCTACTGGCAAATTCCGAATCATGTGATGCTTTACTAATTATGGTTGTCAGCCCTACGTCCAATGTTCTACAGTCATATTGAATCGTGATCTACGGTTTAAGGAAGATTCCGAATCACTATAAACATCCATGGCACCACAGGGATTCGAACCGATACCTGTGCCAATGAGTACCAGAATATTAGTAATTTCGCCATCAGACCTCTTCTTATCAATTATATTTATCAAATTTTATGCGGTTAAACATACATATCTTTATGTTTTAGTATTTAGAAATGATTGATATAAAGTTATCGCTTAAACTATGTAAATTTAAAAATTAATAAACTAATTTAATCTTTTTTAATCCTTTATTAATAAAAAAGTAAACAATTATTTAATAAAAGTAATAAAATTTGAGTTATTAAAATTATTTGAAATGCAATCTATTCTTTGTTATTCAAGCAAATACTATACTTTTACTGGCTATTATTATGCAATACTTTGAAATATTTCTAACAGTTTAATTAAAATTTACTCACAAAATATGAACTACAATTTCCTCAAATTAATTATAATATGAAATATTTTTATAAATAAAAATAAACATATTATAAATTAAATGACTGATTTTTTTAGTTTAATTTGAACACTGTACTCCTTCAAGAAACAGAATAGAGCTCGGTTAATTCTGAAGGCTTTAGCAGGCAAAAAATTTCCGCAGTAATTAAAACTTCTCGAGTTATTAATTATCTCTAGTTGACAAGGGATTTGTTCATTTCTTAAGTGAATCCAAGCGCTCTTGGTATGTCAACTCATTTTGTTGGGGGCACATAAGCGAATATGGTTTATTAAAAATTTGGATTAGTTTTCTTTACAGGTATATGAGAATGGAAAACATTTTTATATTCAAATAGCATTTCATAAACTTGATGTTTAAAATGTTCAGAATTAAGTATTTTTAAATGGCGTTGACTGCCTTCTCATTTAAAATTAATCTTAGCCCAAGAACTTTTATAAATTGAAATTCTTAAGGAAAATGAACGGAGATTGCATAAAGAGATCTTTATCGTTGAGATATTATTTCTAAGTAAAATTCTGTTTTTTAACAATCGAGTTTAACAGTCGAGTTTCTCTTAACAGTCGAGTTTCTTTTTTTTAACAGTCGAGTTTCTCTTAATATTTCGTATTAATACAATAAATGTAATTATTTTGCAAAAACTAATGGATAAAATTAATTTTGTTTAATATTGAATTATATTTTATCGTTTATTTATTATATATAGCTGTAAGAAAATTCTGATTTGTATGTAGATCTTTCATAAAATACACTTTGCCATCTAAAATAAAAATATATTTCTTAACAGTTATCTTCTTCTTCAATGGTGCAAACAGCCACTTGGTAATGAATTTAGCCTTTATTTATGTATATTTCGGTTTTAAACATTTGTATAGTTAAAAAAATTAATTATGTTATTCATCATCACCGTTGTCGCAATAGCTCCATAGTGGGAAGACCGGAATCTGCCTACTGGCAGATTCCGAATAATGAGATGTTTTTTCTTTACTAATTAGGGTTGTCAGCCCACGTCTAACGTTCTACAGTCATATTAGACAAGGGCCTGATGGTCGAGTGGCTGGCGCATTGCCGCTCGGTCCGACAGGTTTCGGGTTCGAGTCCCGGTGGTGCCATGGATGCTTTCAGTAGTTCAGACTCCACTTTAAGTCTTAGGTCCCGGTGTCATATGACCGTATAGCGTCCCAGAACCCAATCAGACCCCTCACCCACATCATTCCCAAACTGTAAAAGGCCAATTCAGCTCTAGGCACAGTGATATGGTGTGGTGGTAGCAGTAGTAGTAGTAGTCATATTAAACCGTGACCAACGGTTTAAAGTGGATTCAGTACCACTACAAACAACCATGGCACCGCCGCAAATCGAACTCTGCGACACCGAACGCCAGAGCGGTAGTCACTTGATCATCAGGCTCCAAAGAGGTATGCAATCCTATAAAATAGTTGCAAAACCGGTTTCTTATATGTATTGTTTCTTAAATATAACATTATAAACATTTAAAATAAATTAAATTTCTAATTTTTCTTTTAAACTAATTTTAATTATACAGGTCAGCGACATTAATTAGGGTAAAGGGGCACTTAAAAATAATTGATTAAAAATATAATTTAAAAGGAAATAAAATATTTTAATCTTTTTCTAATTTAATTTCTTTTTTCTAATCTCTTTTGCTTTTTATTAATAAAATGTCAACAATTATTTAATAAAAAAATCATATAATATGCGTTGTTAAGTTATTTGATAGACAATCTATTATTTGTTAATCAATTAAATACTGTACTTTTACTGGCTATTATTATTTATTATACTTACGAAATACTTTGAAATATTGCTAACAATTTAATTAAAATTTACTCACAAAATATGAACTCCAATTTTCCTCAAATTAATTATAATATTAAATATATTTTTATAAATAAAGAAAAACATATTATAAATTAGAGGAATGAATTTGTTTTTAATTTAATTGGTGACATTATACTCCTTCATGAAACAGAATAGGGCTCGGTTAATTTTGCAGCTTTAGCAGGGGAAAGATTTCCGCAGTAATTAAAACTTCTCAAGTTGTTAATTATCTTTAGTTGATAAGGGATTTGCTCATTTCTTAAGTGAATCCAAGCGCTCATGGTATGTCAACTCATTTTGTTGGGGGCACCTAAGCGAATGCGCTTTATTAAAAATTCGGATTAGTTTTCTTTACAGGTATATGAGAAGGGAAATTTTTTTTATATTTAAATGGCTTTCATAAACTTGCTTAAAATGTTCGGAATTAAGTATTTTAAATTGCTTTGACTGCTTTCCTCATTTAAAATTAATCTTTAAGCCAAAAACTTTTATAATTTGAAATTCTTAAAGGAAAATTTACGGAGATTTCATGAAGAGATCTTTTCTGTCGAGATATTATTTCTAAGTAGAATACTATTTAATATAAGTTTCAATTTCTCATAATATTTTGTATTGTTACAATAAATGTGATTTTTCGCCAAAATTTATGACCAAAATTAATTTTTTTTAATATCGGATTTTATTTATCGTTTATTTATTATATATAGCTGTAAGAAAATTTTGATTTGTATGAAAACAATTTAATATAAGTACATTTTGTTATCTAAAATTAAAATGTACTTTGTACTAATTATCTTCGTGTTCAGCGGGGCAATAGCCCCATGATAGGCTGTTGCGCCGTTGAAGACGATTCCGAAACCTGAAACGTTTGCTTTTTGCTGAGTTGTCAACCCTACGTTCGGCAAACTTATTAGACTGGGGCTTGATAGCCGAGTGGCTGGCGCTCTCGTGCTCGGTATGACAGGTATCTGGTTCGAGTTCCGGTGGTGGCATGGATATTTGTAGGGGTTCGGAATCCTCTTTAAGTCTTAGGTCCTGGTCTCATATGACAGTAAAGCGTCACAGAGCCTAATCATACTTCTCACGCACATCTTTCCCAAACTGTAAAGGGTCAATTCAGCCCTAGGCATAGTGATGTGGTGTGGTGTAGTAGTAGTAGTCATATTAGACCGAGATCAAAGGTTTAAGGTGGATTCAGTACCACTACAAATATAGATGGCACCGACGAGAATCGATCCCTATGAAACCGTATACCAGAACGGTAGTCACTTGGCTATGAGACATCAAAAAGCTATGCAATCTTATAAAAATAGTTGCAAAACCGGCTTCTTATATGTATTGCTTCTTAAAATAACATTAGAAACATTTAAAATCAATTAAATTTCTAATTTTTCTTTTAAATTAATTTTAATTATACAGGATAACGATATTAATTAGGGTAAAGAAGCACTTAAAATTATTGATTAGTTTATTGTTTATACTACATAAATTAATAAGGGAATAAACAAGTTTAATCTCCGTTTCTCTAATTATTAATAAAAAAGTCAACTATTATTTAATAAAAAATAACATAATTATTAAGTTATTTCAAAGACAATCTATTATTTATTAATCAAGCAACTACTGTACTTTTACTGGCTATTATTATTTACTATTTTTATGCAATGCTTTGAAATATTGCTAACAGTTTAATTAAAATTCACTCGCAAAATATGAGCTACAATTTTCCTCAAATTAATTATAATATTAAATATTTTTATAAATAGAGAAAAACGTATTATCAATTAGATGACTGAATTTGTTTTATTTTAATTTGAACATTTTACTCCTTCAAGAAACACAATAGGGCTCGGTTAATTCTGCAGCTTTAGCAGGCAAAAGATTTCCGCAGTAATTAAAACTTCTCAAGTTATTAATTATCTCTAGTTGACAAGGGATTTGCCTCCCTTACTCATTTCTTAAGTGAATCCAAGCGCTCGTGGTATGTCAACTCATTTTGTTGGGGGCACCTAAGCGAATGCGGTTGATGAAAAATTTGGATTAGTTTTTCTTTACAGGTTTATGACAATGAAAATTTTTTTAAAATTCAAATAGCTTTCAAAAACTTGATGTTTAAAATGTTCAGAATCAAGTATTTTAAATTGCTTTGACTGCTTCTCGTTTAAAATTAATCTTGGCCGAAAATCTTTTATAATTTGAAATTCTTAAATGAAATTTATGGAGATTGCATAAAGAGATATTTTCTGTTGGGATATTATATTTCTAAGTAAAATACTGTTCTTTAACAATTTAGTTTTAATTTCTCTTGATACTTACTGTTATTACTATAAATGTAGTTTTTGAAAAATTCATGTCTAAAATTAATGTTTTTAATATTGACTATTATTTTATCGTTTATTTATCATATATAGCTGTAAGAAAATTTTGATTTGTATGTAGATCTTTAATAATGTACACTTTGCTGCCTAAAATAAAAAGTATATTTCTTATCAGTTATTTTCTTCTTCAATTGGGCAACAGCCCCATGGCGGGCCAAAGCTGTCTGTCTACAGGCAGATTTCGAAACAGGAGATGTTTTCTTTTTATGGGGTCGGGTTGTCAATCCTACGCCCAACGTTATACAGTGATATTGGAACAGGACCTATTGTTTAAAGTGGATTCCGAACTACTATAAACATCCATGAGGAAGCCGGGATTCGAACCCTGTGGTACCGAACGTCACAGCGCTAGTCAGTCGGCCATGAGGCCCCAAAGAGTTATGTAATCCTTAAAAGTAGTGGCAAAACTGGTTTCCTAATTAAAGTTTTGAATGTACAGCTTTTACTGTATAGAGGGTAGCATTATGAGATAAAAATCATTAATACAAAGGTATTTTTAAAAAGTATGTATTGCTTCTTAAAAATAACAATAAAAAATTAAACTCAATTAAATTTCTAATTTTTTTAAAACTAGTCTTAGTTATACATGACAACGATATTAATTGGGCAAAAGAAGCACTTAAAATGATTGATAAAGTTAGTGCTTAAAGCAAATAAATTAATAAAGGAATAAACAAATTTAATCTCTTTTTTTTTTTCTCATTATTATAAAAAGTCAATTATTTAATAAAAAATATGAATTATTTAGCTATTTAGAAGACAATCTATTATTTATTAATCAAGCAACTACTATACATTTACTGGCTATTATTATTTACTATTTTTATGCAGTACTTTGAAATATTGCCAACAGTTTAATTAAAATTTACTCAGAAAATATGAACTACAATTTTCCTCCAATTAATTATAATATTAAATATTTTTATAAATAAAAAAAAATTAACATATTATAAATTAGATGACTGAATTTGTTTTATATTAATTTGAACATTATACTCATTCAAGAAACAGAGCAGGGTTCAGTTAATTCTGCAGCTTTAGCAAAAAACAATTTGCAGGCAGCTTAAAATTTACAGGCAAAAGATTTCCGCAGTAATTAAAACTTCTCAGTTATTAATTATCTCTAGTTGACAAGGGATTTGCCTCCCTTGTTCATTTCATAAGTGAATCCAAGCGCTCGTGGTATGTCAACTCATTTTGTTAGGGGGCACCTAAGCGAATGCGGTTTATGAAAAATTTGGATTAGTTTTCTTTACAGGTACAATGAGAATGAAAATTTTTTTCTTATTCAAATGGCTTTCATAAACTTGATGTTTAAAATGTTCAGTATTAAGTATTTTAAATTGCGTTGACTGCCTTCTCATTTAAAATTAATCTCAGCCAAAAACTTTTATAATTTTAAATTCGAAAAGGAAAAATTTACTGAGATTGTAGTATAAAGAGGTCTTTTTCTGTTAAGGTATTATTTCTAATATACTGTATACTGTACTAAAATACTGTTTTTTAACAATCTAGTTTCAATTTCTCTTGATACTTCGTATTATTACAATAAACGTTATTTTTATGAAAAATTCACGGTTAAAATTAATTTTGTTTAATATTGAATTTTATTTTATCGTTCATTTATTATATATAGCTGTTAAAAAAGTTCTGACTTGTATGGAAAAGTTTAAAATAAGTACACTTTGTTATGTAAAATTAAAATGTATTTCTTATTATCTCCTTTTTCAATGGCGCAACAGCTCCATGGTGAGCCAAGGCAGTCTGCCTTCTGGCAGATTCCGAAACATGAGATGTTTTCTTTTTACTGGGTTGATTTGTCAGCCCTACGCTTTATTATCATATTAGACGGGTACCTACTGTTTAAGGGGGATTCGAACTACTATAAACATCCATGGCACCTCAGGGACTCGAATATGAGTCAACGAGTGTGAGAGTAATAGTCACTTGGCCATCAGACACTTTCTTAACAATTGTATTCATCAAATGTTATGCATTTAAACATGCATATCTCTATGTTTTAACTATCGTTTAATTATATAAATTTTATATAACTTGGAGTCATTTACTTATGATATGTCAAAATTGTAACAGATTTTACATATATAGTTCACAAGGGAAATTAGACCGTCCCGGGCAGTATGCTACTATATTACGATTATTTTGATATACAATAATTTACGACAAATATCTACTTTTGACCGATGGGATTATAGGATCCTCAAACCCAAAATGTAGGCCTACAGATCTATTGACAGGTATCATTAGGATACATGGCTTTCAGATTTATATTGTCCCTCTTTTAAATATTGTATTGTAATTGATATACTAGCCTCAGTTTAATTGCGTGACTAAATAAATAAATACAGTCACATGTTGTTGTTGCGACTAATCCTCAGTTTCTGGCAGTGTGGAGCCGGACACCCCTTGAGTAGTTTACTCATGGATATTAAATTTTTGATACATAATTGCCTAAAACTTTAAAAAAAAATTGAAAATTAAAACAATGTAAATAAAATCTTAAAAACTGAAAAACTAGTGAAACTACACAAATTAAAGATTATTAAGAATAATAACTTAGAATAATTTAGAAATGACATTCGTTTTGATTGGTTGGGAAAATGTATGTGGATCTAAATCCTTCTTTTTCATTGGCGCAACAGTCCCAATGCGGGCTAAGCCGTCTACCTACTGGCAGATTTTGAAACAGGAGATGTTTTCTTTTTAACTTAGGGTTCACGGCCCTACGTCCAACACTCTACAGTCATATTAAACTGGGACCTGTGGTTTAAAGTGGATTCCGAACCACTACAAACATCCATGGCACCGCCGCGACCAAAGTGCTGGTCACACAGCCAACAGGCCCCTGAACGAAAGATAGTCCATAAAAATTCATTCTTTTAACAGATAAGAAATATACACACTTTTATACGAACATTTATTTACTGTTTTGTAAAAATTAACAGTGATAGGATTGGTACTGATAGCACATGAGATCCATTATATGATGCCAAATAATCAAAACAAGTATTAAAAAAATAAGTGGAGTGAATTGAGCTCGTATCCATATGGTCATTAGATTACGCTTTTTAATCATTAAAACACCCGGTCGTTTTTCATTAGTAATACATTCTAACATTCTATTCTGTTAACTGATTAACTCAGTTCCTCCTTTCCGAAAACCAAATCATTAGGCTTATTCAGGTGATAATAACCAATAAGGAAACATTGTTGATTATTATTTCCCTCTGCTTGGACAAAACTGAGTCAATCTCTGTAAAGAATTGCATTTCTTCTTATAAATGTATACTGATAAAGCATATTTTCTCGCACTGAAGAAGATATTTCATTCATCTGGACGGAATATCGTGATATCTCTCGTGGGGTTTGAAAAATGTAAATTGTTCAGCTTCAATGAAGTGAATTTTCCCCGAAGGAAAAAATATATCTTTTCTCTTGGGGCCAAGAAGAAATGATGCGATTGAATTTTCTTTAAAGCGATATGTATATATATGGGAAAAATATTTTCAGCTTTTATAAATAAATTATTTCAGTGTACAATTTTTGTCTCGGGTTATGTTCGTTCTCCAACTCCAATTTATTCTCCAATTTATTTAAAGAACCTTTACACCTTTACAAGAACGCTGTAAGAATATTTATTGAAGAAAGAATTACTTATTAAGTAAGAATACTAAGTGTGTAAAACATTTTTGTTTCTTATTTGAATTGCAACTTTTATATTTATTGAGTGCAAAATACAATGTTTTTTTTTTTTTTACACTTCCGTACAGTTTTATTAAGTCAAATATTTTCTAACGTAGATATGCAGAAACAATGTATATTTAATAACTAAAAATGGAAAAAGAGACTGAGTTAAAAAAAAAAAAAAAAAACTTTTATAATTACAATTTTTTGTAAAAAAAATATTGTTTGAAATATGTTATTGGAAATTCTTCAAACAATAATTTTATTAATAAATAAAATAAATCATAAACATTACAATACGTTTTTCTTGATTATTCTAATTTTTTTATGATACTTTTCATTCCCTGGAACTTTTATATCAAAAATCAAACAAGGGCCAGATGGAAGGCATTGCTCACCACTGGTACTCGAGGTTTGATTTGGTGCTCTACGGTCATTTTGTAAACACTTTGGGCTAATTGGACCGCGACCTACAGTTTAACGTGGATTCCGAGAACCGCTAACAAACACCCCTTCCACCATTCGGATTCGAACCTGAAGCCTGTGGTACCAAAGGCCAGAGTGCTAGCCCACTGGCCATCGGGCTGCTGTTCTCGAAGAGTTAGAGGAACATTTTAGAGTGGGGTATTTCAGACAAAACTCATGAAAAAGCTATCTCGGAATTTAGACTTTCGGTGGACCATGACTGTTTGGCGAACCATCTGCATAGCATTGACATTTATGATAGCCAAATTGTCCTCTCTGTAGGAAAGACCAGATCATGTACAGGCACCATATAGCTGAAAGCCCGGCTTTGCATCTGGACTCCGAGTGTGTGAAAAATATTGGAGCGCTAGAACTTTAATGATGAGGCACTGACTTTTTCTCTTGTTGGTTTTCTTTTTTTCTTGTGTATGTTTTTACATTGTTTTGATCTCGTAAGAATTTGTCATTTTTTCTTGCCATTGGAAACAAAAATTATTAAGGTAACAGGTATAAAATAAATGAATGAATAAACATTTTCTACTAAGTAATAACCTACTTTTATTTGTGGCAAAGTAATATACATACTTAAACTAACGTGACATCTTAAACTGTATTAAGAATAGAAAAGAATCAATAAATAATTGCACATTTTTATAAATATGATAACAATGAAACATATATTAATTTACAAAATAAGTTTTAATTTCTTCTAATACTTCGTATTAATATAATAAATGTAATATTTAGCAAAAATTCAGAACTAAAATATTTGTTTTTTAATATCATATTTTTATTTTATCGTTATTATACAAAGCGCAAAATAATTCTGATTTGTTTAAAAATTTTAATATAAATACACTTTTAAAAATATATTTCTTACCAATTATACTATATTCATGATAATTTATGCATTTAAACATGGATATTTTGTTTTTAGTTTTAATATAAACCGGGCATGACTTGCGGTCTTTTAACATGTCAAATTTATATTAAGTATAGTTCTGAAGGTAGGAGGGGGAATCTATTGTGATGGACTTATTTGATTAAGATTTAAGACTTATTTGATTATTTGAACTTATTTTGATCCATTGCAAATTATAATAAATAATCCCGCGTATAATAATATACAAATACCCTAATACCCCAGATGGGATTACAATAATAGATTTAAGGGAATATTTTGATTCTTTTCAATGGAACTGAAAATTTGTATGTGTATGTCAGTTTTAACTTCTGCACAGTGAAATTTTCAATTCTCAACATTTTTATCAAAGGAAAATTATGTGTCTAGGGTATTAAGATGAAAATGGATTATATGGTTGAATTTTCTTTCAATAAATAACAGAAAATATTTGCAGATCTTATAAATAATTAATTTCGTTGTACAATTGCTACGTGTCTAGAGAAATTGTTAATCAATTCAACTCTCAAATATGATATTTCTATACAAATGTACTGATGGGATTTCAACTCAGAAATATGTTCGTTTCTTAACATTACAACTTTGAATCTTGGCGGCAGATGTTACAGTCACTGTGTTGAAACATGAGTTAATTATTAAAGTTACGACGAATATATATATATATATATATATATATATATATATATATATATATATATATATATATATATATACAAAAATGAGGAACATTTACTCATGCAAGTCCCCGTAGAAGACAATAATCTATTCAGGATTGTCAGGTGTACTCATATTATATTATTTGAAACACACCTGACAAAATACACACACACGCAGACATACATATATGTATATATCCCTTGAAATTTGCGTATGTGCAATGATTTTCAATTTTCTTGGTGCGACTTATGGGTATTTCGAGTCTAGAATAAATTCATTTTCAACTTTTTCTGTTTCGATAACTATGGAACTGATTGGCAAGAATATAAAAATTTATGTATAACGATTGATATTTTCATTGTTTTGTGACACAAAGTGACGATATAAATATATATAATAACACCCGTTTTGCTCTTCTTCTTTATGACAAAATTTGGTTGCTGTGCTATGACCCCTATGACATTTAGTTCGCATTTTTCAATGAATTAACAGAATTTAACAGACCATTTTAATGATCTTTATATAATTTTGTCCGTTTTAACACAAATACGAAAAAAAATTTCAAAACTTGTGCACGTAACTTTTCATTGTTTTTACTGAGCTGGTATTCACTAACTCTGTAAATATCGTTATTGTTATTATTAATAAAATGAGTAAAAAGAATTATGTCTCTTTAATTTCCTGAAAAACCCACTGGGCTTACTTCTACCACTTGTCGCAATTTCGTTCTGCTATATATATATATATATATACCTGTTTTATAAGACGCTACACTGATGGAAAATGAAATTCTTAAATCTATTAGTGTTCAAGAATGATATTTAAGCACATAATTTGTCTAGGTAGCATATTTATTTGAATAAAGTTTCTAAATTGCAGGTCATTCCGAGGAATCTATGTTCTTATGTCATTCTGGGGAATGACAATATTCCCCCAGAAATTCCAGAATTCCCATGGAATTCCATGTCTGTTACACTTGTCAAATCAGCAACAGTGCGTGGTGGTGAAATAGAACTACGATAACTATATTTTCTTTCTGCGATTATATCTACTGGGGATGAATGTTGGCAGCACTGGTACTGTCCCAAGAAGACCAGGGTCTACTGAGAAGGACGACAGCCGTGTTCACTGCATGGCTGAAGCGCATTATGCTGCATCTCCAGCATTAATTCGAGTTTTTGTTGGAATCAGAATGATGCAGCGAATGATACAAATCGAGTATTTGAGAGACAGCACCGAATTAAAAGCCGTGTAGCATTCGTTGCACTAATTCCAAATCAACCGTCATCTACGACTTTAATCGTGTCACACTAGAGCTTAAAGGGAGGAGTGGAAATGTGTTGTGCTGTCAGATAATAGCCCTGATTAAGGTTATTTGACGTGTGTTGGTTGGACGAAGGCCAGATGAATGCCTGGAGCAATCTGTCTGTGTCGTAGGAACATAACACCAGGAGTTATGGTCTGAGAAGAAATTTTCTATGACAGTTGAAGCACTGTCGTCATTATCCATGACAACAACTTTGTAAGCCAGAGTGGGGATAGAACCGATTATGCTACCGTTTTATATAAATTATTCAAGTGGACATTTGCCAACAGGATAACATTTGTTTCCATACTCTGTTCTCACCCAAACTTGCTTTACAGAGTGTCCAAATGCTTTTCCCATCGTGTACATATGGGACATTATTTGACGACAAATCAAGTGTCATCCACAACCAGCACAAACCGTTACTGGTTTGACTGATCAAGGCTGGAATGGCATGGAACTGCATCCCCAAAAATGACATATGTATGTTACTATTCATGCTCATTGCATGATTGTATTCAAAATTATGGAGACTAAAGAGATTATTAATGTGGTATAATTTTAGTATAAGGGTAATTTAAGGTATAATTTAACATATGATCTTGAAACGTTAATCAAATAAATATGTAACATAGAACAAATGTTATGCTTAAATTCTTCTTGTTGTTGTCCGAAGTTAACACTAATTAGATGCTAAAATTACATCATTTATATATTTAATATAAAAAAAAAAATCTGCATGTGAACTTTTAAATAACAGATTATGTTTTTTTAGAATGCGTAATTTTTTTTCTTCAAAGCAGTGTATATTAAACATATATTTATTTAAAATTAGATGATGTATTATAATTTATAATCCAAAAGAAAAACATTTCTTTTAATCAATATAAATTCATGTATTTATTATTTATGTATGAAATAACTAAGTAGGTATAAATAGAACAAGATTTAATTAAACCCATCTTGTTAATTTAGTTTGCCGTATTATTTGTTATTCCATTCAGAATATTTTATCGTTTGTTTGTTTTTCCATTAAGACTAATTAGTAAATGTATTCCTAATTGGTTAATTAAAAGGAATCGAAAAATAAAATTGAATTCCTGAGGTATTTATAGCAATAAATTATTTTTAAATATACTAATTGAATACATTTTGTCCTGTTTGTTCTCCATTTGATCTTTCTCTTAATTCAGGTCAGTCTTCTTTGATTAATTAACTAAAGATATAATGGCATTTCTTTATATTTTTTTACTGAAATAAATCCCCCAGTTCACTAATTTTTGTTCATTACATGAATTTTTTTTTTTTTTTTTGAATGAATCAAATTATCTTTATAATTTCTAGCAAAATCACTTGAAAATGTATAATATGATTGCAGAAAATTATATACAAGCTTCATATCTACTAGACGTCAGTTTATTGTTAATATATTAAACTATAAAAACATAAATAATTCTTAACATGCTTACTTTTATTTTTTTGCTTAAAAGACAATAAAAAAATTAATGAGTAAAGTAATTTACCTTACTATATCTATTGGAATAACTGAGAAATTGGAATAACTTTTTAACAGAAATTTTTGCTGTTTGACTTAGCATAAAATTAGGTGCACTTATATTACAAAATATTAGAATGTCCATCTTTTAAAATTTTATTTATAAGATATATAAATAATCTTCAAAACTGTTCAGATATTTTAGAGAGCTATAAGTAGTATAATTTTAATTTTTATAATATGCATAAAATTGATTTTTTATATATAAGACATACTTTGTTTATACGTTTTCCAATAATAAGCAAATATATTTCAGCAATTTATATATTTATTGACAGTTAAGATATGACATATTGACAGCTACAAAAAATATAAAATATATGATTTGTTAAGTTGTGTTGAAAAGAAACACCAAGGAATATAAAAGATTATATTTCAGAAAAAGTTAAAATAAAAAGATACTTAATATTTATTCTATGTAATTTTGATACAATTAGTCTTATTTACTTTTTTTTGTTGCATATCAGATGGCTTTTTATCCCATTTATGTGTATTAGGAATAATTCATCGGTTGAACATAAAGGAAGACATTGCCTTATAGAAAATCTTTTGGAAGAACTGATTCTCATTTGCGTACCAAATGGGAGAAATAGAGGTGAAACACTAAGTAGCCTGACTGTCCATGTAAAACACGTATATACGTTTCCACAATCGCCATCGAATCTACTCGTTTTTGAGAATAGTGATTCTCAGAGGAGGATTGCAATTACTGACATGAACTGATTTTTTTTTCTATCCCTTCTCTCCTTTGAATTTTGCGTATCCTTTTTGTTTGCTTTTTCTGTAATAGTTCTCTGTTTTAACATTATTAAAGAAATTTTCTTTCATTACATTATATAGACGCTAAATCGTGAATTTTATCCCTCATTGTACATACATATATTTTATTGAGAACCCAAAATTAGCTGATATGACTTATCCATAATACAAAATTTCACTATCATAATTAAATTTTCTCCTTCAGTTCATTAATTTAATGATATTGGCTTATGCATTTTAAATTAGGAGCCACATAAATTATGAAAAATTTCATCATTTCCGCTGACAAGAAATCTATGTCATAATTTATGAATCTAATAATATATGAAATATTTTTTTCATATCAATGTATTAATAATATTTTATTTAATTAAATTTCCCATCTAATGGAAAATTAATTTACTTTTATTTATCATTGAATATATCAAGAAAGGTTTAATTTTACATGTTAATATTTTCTCTCCGAGAAATATCTCCGTCAAATTTAAAAATTTCAATCTCTAATGATTTCTCTAGGGAATATATCAGCATTATACCATTTGAGTAAAGCTTTTCCTAATACATTTATTTCAAATGGAGTGGAGAGATATTCTGAATTCAATTCAATTCAAATTATTTTGAAGTCAAACGTTTGTTAAATAAATATCTCATTTCATTAATGCTCTCCAAAACTTTCCAAAAAATTATCTCCTTCTATTATTAAATCTCCTTTAGAATTTAATAACTGGATACATGAAACATCCTTAAAATACTTGAATCAACATTCAATTCAATAAGCATGTCGTTCTATTGTTGCATTCCAAATAATACATAATGATTAATTTGAAGTTTATACACTGTGTAGAATTCAG
Organism: Caerostris extrusa; assembly: GCA_021605095.1. Taxonomy (NCBI): domain Eukaryota; kingdom Metazoa; phylum Arthropoda; class Arachnida; order Araneae; family Araneidae; genus Caerostris; species Caerostris extrusa. The sequence continues at coordinate 9,336 of BPLR01008018.1, read as the reverse complement.
TATGTTTGGCCATTCCTTCAGAACTACCATGAAACGATCATTTAGCTCAATTGATCTTTTCTTTCATAGAGAAGATATTTACTCATTTCGACGAATTAGATACGAAATATACTTTAAAGTTATTGAGTATGTCGTTGGATTTTGATAATAATAAAAATACGCACTTTAACTTAAAGCTCAGTTAAACATCTCGTTTATGTAAAATGTTTTTAGTTTTGAAATTCTGATGAAATTCAATGATTTCTCTAATAGTGTTGTGGAATTGTATATATTTAACCATTATAATAGATTTCGTTTAAGAATACATTTGTAATAGAGCAAACAGGCATAAATACACTGAAGTGACAAAAGTCATGGGATACCTCTTAATATCGTGTCGGCCCTCCTTTCGCTCGGCGAAGTGCAGCAACTCGACGTGGCATGGACTCAACAAGTCGTTGGAAGTCTTCTGCAGGAATATTGAGCCATGCTGTCTCGATAGACGTCCATAATTGTGAAAGCGTTGATGGTGCAGGATTTTGGGCACGAACAGACCTCTCGATGATGTCCCATAAATGCTCGATGGGATTCATGTCGGGCGATCTAGGTGGCCAGATCATTCGTTGGAATTGTCCAGAATGTTCTTCAAACCAATCGCGAACAGTTGTGGCCCGGTGACATGGCGCATTGTCATCCATAAAAATCCCATCGTTGTTTGGATACATGAAGTCCATGAATGGCTGCAAGTGATCTCCAAGTAGCTGAACATAAGCATTTCCAGTCAATGTTCGGTCCAGTCGCACCAGAGGACCAAGTCCATCCCATGAAAAATTAGCCCCACACCATTACGGTGCCACCACCAGCTTGAACAGTGCCTTGCTGACAGTTTGGGTCCATGGCTTCGTGGGGTCTGCGCCACACTCGAACCCTACCATCAGCTCTTACCAACTGAAATCGTGACTCATCGGACCAGGCCACGGTTTTCCATTCATCTAGGGACCAACCGATATGCTCACGTGCCCACGAGAGTCGCTGCAAGCGATGTCGTTCTGTCAGTAAAGGCACTCGAGTCGGTCTTCTGCTGGAATAGCCCAAGAAAGCCAAATTTCTCCGCACAGTTCTAACAGAAATCCCTTGTACGTCCCACATTGATTTCTGCGGTTATTTGACGCAGTGTTGCTTGTCTGTTAGAATTTACGACTCTTTGCAGACGTCGCCGGTCTCGATCATTAAGTGAGGCGGTCGACCACTGCGCTGTCCATGGTGGGATGTTATGCCTGAAATTTCATACTCTCGGCACACTCTTGACACAGTGGATCTGGGAATATTGAATTCCCTAACGATTTCCGAAATGGCATGGCCCATGCGTCTAGCTCCAACTAACATTCCGCGTTCAAAGTCTGTTAATTCCCGTCGTGCGGTCATCATCACGTCAAAACCTCTTCACATGAATAACTTGAACAGAAATGAAAGCACTGCGCATTTATACCTGTTTTACGCGATGCTACTGCCATCTGAAAATTTGCATATTGCTATCCCATGACTTTTGTCACTTCAGTGTATAAGACAAATCTATTTCAACTTCCATTTTAAATAATTCACGTATTATTTTATTTAAAATATTTATTAATTTTCTTAATGCATCAGTTTTACCTTATTATACGAAATCCTAGAGTCTCCTTGTCTGAGATTTCAATTGGAAACGGACATCAAAAGCTTACAAGACTGACCAATTTCGGTGATACAATGAACATATATCCTCATATCGTTTTATAGGATCAACAACGATCAGATCAAAATATAATCTTACAATCACCAAGCAGATGTAATGCAACCAAATCATTTCCACATCTTTGTACGAACTATAAAGTTTTGTGCAAATTTTGAATGTAAATATCCCACGAATTAAACAGCCGAATATCAGATGTATATCTATTTCAGCTTTCATTATTAATAAGTACACTCAAGAGCCAAAACATTATGACCACCCTTACATTTTGCAATGAACTCGCCTGGATGACGTGGAAGGCACGTGATCAGGTGGAAGTGGTATTTAACTGGTATTAAGTGGTGGTATTAATCCACGCCAAAGCGGGTTGAAGCTGTGTTGCGCGCCAAAGGTGAGCCAACTCGTTATTGGCAGGTGGTCATAATGTTTTGGCTCTTGAGTGTATATCAGTAAATAATTCTATACAGACATTACTTGAAGTTTCAGCATATCACATTTATTCGATGAGTATATCTATACATGCATTACTATTTAACAATCCATATAAAACCCAACAATGAAATATTTACAAATAATTAAAACCCAAGAATGCAATATTCGGGGAACATCCACGACCACCTCCAATCTCCACCCCCAAACCTCTCTGCTCAAACTCCAACAACTAGCTCCGCTGACCACAATAATTTCTGTGTTTCTATCGTTCCTCTCTCTCCCATATCACTGGTGACTATCGCTTTTTCTTTGATTTACAACCTTGACTCTCCTTTGTTAGTCTGTTTTTGTCTCCATGCGATGCATTCTAGCTTGACTACGATAAACTGGAGCAACTACATCAACGAGCCCCTCCCCTTCATTAAGTGTAAACACATCCCTAATGACGATGCTGCAATAGATGAGCGTAAAAACAATTTGAAGCCTAATTGTAACAACCGTGAGACACATATACAGGATGGACAGACTAAATTATCTACAATTAAATACTACACACAAAACAACTTCATGTGCCCAAGAAAAGATGGCGGCAAGTACCGGTGAAGTGTCATACGCGGCTCTTAAGAATGTTACAATTCTATTGAATCCACATTGGTTTCAAAGTGCAGTATGAACCCTGATGTACGAGGGGATGCAAAACAGCATTGGGTAAGTTAAAATTACTCATTGCTAAAAGTAACCAGTATAAAAATACTGCATTGGCATTATTGATGACGTACCAGAATCTCCATACGCAAATACAGTATCGCCATCTGTTGACGAAAAGGATATTAGAAAATATCACCAATAGCACTGAAGCGTGTAGTATCAATGTTGGCTCGAACATTTCGGAAAACTGGTCATCATATGACGTTAGAATTTTTTTCAAAAAATAAATCCCTGGAAGCATCAACTTAGAGTTGAAAACATAAAGCTTATCTCCAACAAAATTTTAGTGAAATGTTGTTCTCTTACCGCCAGAGAAAAATTATAGGAGAAAGTTGAGAAGAACAGTGACCTCGCCTCGTCTACGAAATCTTACCATGATATTAAAAATGTTCAGAATGATATAACGGACATAGAGTTAACAAGCATCATTGTAGAGAAAATCTAGAAATCATGAATTCCGAGAAGAATTAGAACAAAAGCCAACCTTGAAAATATTTAAATACTTCCTCCTCGAGTGTAGAAAAAAAGCCTAAAATTCATAGATTCACGTATCTATTGGAACATTTGCAAAATTGAAGACTTTGTGGTAATAAAAAAGATGCTTCAAATGTCTTGGATGCAAGAGAGTAAATAAATTCCGAAATAATGTATCATGTTTCAAATGTTCTAAAGCTCATAAAAGTGAAAACTGCTGCAGAAATATCCAGATATGTGCTACTGTATGTGATATAATATTGTATACGATATAATGTTAAAACTAAAATTTGTATGAAAAAGTCGGTATCGATCATAAACATTGTCCAAGAAATATTTTCATGAGAAATTTAGCCGTTACAAAAACTTATACGAATGACTTGAAGAGAAAAATATTGAATGTAATTCAGTTACATTTACATAGATCCAAATCTGGAATACAATAGCTAATTTTAAACATAAAAAAAAAAAAGACAACATAGAAATTCATCTAATTCAAGAATCCCATTGTTATAAAGGTAGTAGTACACTTTGTTTTTGTTTTCCAATTTCCTATTGAAACTATTCCGATTTTAATATGAACACTATCAAAGCTTCTATAAATGTTCGCTGTCGTCAGCTTAGAACTCTCTTAGATTTAAAAACAATGACTAATATGGTAATATGGTGACTAATGGTAACTTTAGACATTTATTTTTAAAATGTATTCATTTTTCTCTCTTTTTATTTTGAACTTTCTAGAAGTATAGATCCGGATCTTTGAAAAATAAATAAAGTCTTCCAAGATAAAAATATTGCAAAAGGTCTTTGGTAGCAATAGATAGTAACTATAAATCAGAATCATGATTCAGTCTTTTCTGTGATCTTCGAGGTAATATATTGAGTGACTTTATTTATTCAAATAACCTTTTTAATATTAATGAAGATTGTGGACCAACTTTTTGATCTTGTCAAGGTTCCAGTTATATTGATGTTACTGCTGTGGAAATAGATATTCGGTCAGATGTTTCATGATGTTTTTCTGATTCTGAATCTCTGTCTGATCATATGGTGATCGAATTTAAAATCTCATTTTTTTCTTCTCTTAAAGCTTCCTGGATTTAACTTCGACACCAAAATATGCTTATATTTCTCATAAACAAATCCTTAAAAAAAACTGATAAATATATTTGTAAATGTATTTTGTTATTATTATTTTCTTTTGTATTTTAATACAGGAAAACTGAAATGTCTAAAATATCTGAATGTTCTTTCAACATCACAAGCGATATTTCATGATTTTCAATGGTTTTTATTCGCCAAATAAAACGCTATGGTTCATTTAAAATTTATACATATTCGAAATGTAGTATATTTGAACAGTCCTATAAATGTAGCAAAAATAACGTTAAAATTTCCTTTCTCTTTCCAAACTTTAAGATTAAGGTATCTCTTATTTCTTTTCATTTCGATATAAAATATAGTATGTTTGGAAATTTCATATTCTTCGGAACTATTAAACGGAACCTATTTCATTTTCAGCTGAACTAAGCAATTTCGTGTATAAATTTATAATAAGGCTTTAATTTTTAAGCTTTAAATTTTCTAATGAAGTTTCTCACAGTTTTAAATAAGAAGATAATAAAGAGTTTCTTCAGATTCCCTTTGTTATAATACGTTTGATATTACAGTGCGTTGTCTCCACATGATGTGTGAAGGCGGTGTACTGATTGTCAAAAAGCGCTAACATGCGTAGAAGTTATGACATGAGTTATTGCCGAAACGAGTTTCTAGCGTGCTTTTGTTGCCGAGATCAACTGACATTAGGACCCTTGCTGTTAAATAGATTCCCCCGTAGAACCAGTTTAGAGCTTCTCAGTTTGGGTGTGGACCAGAGTGAGAATCAGATGCGTTTCTGCTAATGTGTGGGGATCCTGCCTTGGCTCCATGTAGAGACTGCTACGATATTTTTTTTTTTTTATCTTGTTTTTGTTTTCTTTATAAATAGTGCGCATGTGCCATTTATGTTGTATCATAAATTTTACGTTTAAAATACTAAGCTGTGGTTGAATGTTTGGTTTATGACAGACACTATAGCTGCCACACCGAGTATTTGTAATCCTAACAAAACGTTTTGCTTTCCTTTACCTGTCCGTTCCATTGCCTTTTTTTACCGATATCTTATACCGACATTTTTCGTGCCACACGGACCATTGGTGCTATATGAATTTTCAAAATGTGTTGTTGTTGATTATTGTTCTTCTCACTCTCGAATGCATACTTTGATATACTTATATATTGACTTTAATTTCAATTTATTGAACGATACAGTGATAAGGAGCATATATAAAGGCAAAGCTGTATTTATACAAAATCATTTTTAGCTGTTTAATGCAGCTCAGCTATCTTATCATCATACAAGTTGTCCATACCATGTGGAAAATCTTTGTTTTAACGATGATCTTTCAACATCGTATTTTCTGTTCCTGACTTATCAAGACGAATTAAAAATTCATATAGCACTGATAAAAATTCAATATCAGATTAAAATTAAAAATAAACTTCCGATTTTTTTATTTATTCCTATCTTTTTGTATTATCTTAGGATTCTTTATCATATTGGACATTGCAACTCATGTATAAAATCTTAATGAATTTGAACATTTTCGCATCGTCATAATGAATTGCAGATAACATCTCCGAACTAAGCTACATCAATAAATAAATATGGGACACTATTCCTTTAATTAAATTCTTCTATGCACGTTAAATTTTTAGTAGCTTTCCCAATCCTCAACCATCTCATCAGCATAGGACATTGCAGATGTCGTCCAGATTTAAAGTGGTATTTGGTACCCCGAAGGTACAAAATACTCACTGGGTGGACACACTTTGGTGGTGAAACAGCATCTTATTTCCTCCGGCTGGCTCGTCGCACGAACAACAGCGAAGTTTTAAATTAGATCTCACGTCGACAGAGAAAATCTTATGCAGACCGAATCTCCGGAGCTGCTCGTCTGTATCCGATTCTGGAAACCGTTTTCCAGGAAAGTGGGCAAGATAAATAAGGAAAGGATTTCGGATGGAAGGTGGGCGTTCTTGTCTGGATGAAGAGCCGTATTATGGAACTGGGAAAGGGTGCTGCAGATTTTAGAAGCACGTTATACTTACTTGGGATATTCGACTTAGAAGAGTGGCAAGTTTTCGAGAGAGGAGATTTCCGGATAAGAAGATTGAATGCAAATCGATGGCTCGCAGTCTAATAAAAATGGTCTCTGAGTTTTAACATTGATTTGTATTTTTGGTTTGTTTGTTTATATTAGCTGGCTGAAATTTACGACGAGAAAATTTGTATAATAAATAGATAAAAAATGCTGCTTTTAAGGAAGAATAATGATAAAAAAGGAAAATGAATCTTGCTTTGCAGTTTTAAAAGCAATGAAGAAGCATAAAAATTTTCATATAAATAAACATGAGCATTTATTGAAAAGGTAAGATAAAGAACATTACAAATATTTATTAAAATAATTGTTTAATTATTGTTTAGTTATATTGGCAAAATATAAAAGACGATTTTTAAATATTCAGTAAAAATAAAAGGAAATATTAAAAGAAACATAAAAGAAAATATAATGTAAATTTCATAAATAAGAGAAGCTTAAAAATTTACTGCAAAATTACTATCAGATATTTTTCATTGACTTGTTTAGCCTCTCATGTTTAGTTTTTCTTCGGAGTAGAATCACGTTTACAAAAAGTATTTATGATGAAGCTATCTAAAAATTTCCATATAAATAAACATGAGTGTTTATTAAAAAGTAAGAATAAGAACATTAAAATATTTATTGAAATAATAGTTTAATTATTAATTGTTTATGCTCAAATGTTTAATTTTTCTTCGGAGTAGATTCACGTTTTCAAAAGTATTTATGATGAAGGAATCTAAAAATGTTCATATATGTAAACATAAGTATTTATTAAAAAAGTAATAATAAGAACATTAAAATATTTATTAAAATAATTGTTTATACTCGCATGTTTAGTTTTTCTCCACAGTAGATTCGTTTTCAAAAGTATTTATAAGAAAGCTACATAAAAATTTCCATATAAATAAACATGAGTATTTATTAAAAAAGTATGAATAAGAACATTAAAATATTTATTGATATAATAGTTTAATTATTAATTTTTTATGCTCAAATGTTTAATTTTTCTTCGGAGTGATTCACGTTTTCAAAAGTATTTATGATGAAGGAATCTAAAAATGTTCATATATGTAAACATAAGTATTTATTAAAAAGTAATAACAAGAACATTAAAATATTTATTAAAATAATTGTTTATACTCGCATGTTTAGTTTTTCTCCGCAGTAGATTCGCGTTTTCAAAAAAAAATTTCCATATAAATAAACATGAGTATTTATTAAAAAATATTTATTAAAATAATTGTTTATACTCGCATGTTTAGTTTTCTCCGCAGTAGATTCGCGTTTTCAAAGTATTTATAAGAAAGCTACATAAAAATTTCCATATAAATAAACATGAGTATTTATTAAAAAATATTTATTAAAATAATTGTTTATACTCGCATGTTTAGTTTTTCTCCGCAGTAGATTCGCGTTTTCAAAAGTATTTATAAGAAAGCTACATAAAAATTTCCATATAAATAAACATGAGTATTTATTAAAAAATATTTATTAAAATAATTGTTTATACTCGCATGTTTAGTTTTTCCAACATAAAATTTCCATATAAATAAACATGAGTATTTATTAAAAAATATTTATTAAAATAATATTTAGAGGAAATTATCAAAAAAGATAGCAGCATGAATCAATGTTTCAAAATCTACATTAACAAAAAAAAATCAGTTAATATTCAATAAAAATGGAAGCCAGCATTAAAATGAATGAGAAAAAGATTAATAAATTTTTTTTTAAACGGCAAAAAATTAAGAAAACAATGTAAAAAAGTGAAGATAGAGAGTTGTAAATTAATCTACCTTTTGCTACTTTAACATTATTTCTAGTAGAATTCTGGTTATTTTTCACTGTAGAATTTTAAAAGCATTATTTTATTTTCTTCTAATATATTTGTAATATGACTAACACGCAAATTAAACTTAACATTACAAAAAAAAAAAAAAAAAAAAAAAAAAGGATTTTCAAAACAAAATAACTAAACCTAATGAAGAGCTCTAAAAGATTAATGTTTGTAATTTTATACATATTTATACATGAGGAGAATAAAAATGACACCCACCTGCCTAAAAGACCAATTTATTAAAAATTGTTGAAAAATAGTCGCTGAATCTTTCCGTGCATAACTAAAGTAAAAAAGAAAATAGTTCATGGTAAATAGAATATAAAGAAAAATGGACGATCTAAAAATAATAACTTCTAAGAAAGGGAAAAATTTGAAACCTCAAAAATATTTTTTTATAAGAACAAGCATACTTTTAGAGAAATTAGTTTCAAAAAAGTAAGTGTTTTAATTATAAAGCTAAAAATACATTAAAAATTAATGTAAAAGGAATTATTAATTGTATTTCTTATATTTGGCATACAAAAAGTTGAACACACCTACTAAAATTTAATTTATTTTATTCATTTATTATTATAAAGTTATATTAAGAAAATAATTACGAAAATTAATTAAATATTTGAATTTTTCTTATTTATTGGTTTTAATATTTTTCATGTGTATTTTTAGATTATTTCAATTAAAGAAACGTATTTTTAATTAAAAAAAGACATAATACTTTATGAGATTATAAATTATAATTTGAATTATTAAATTTTAAATACTGATGATCATTTTTATGTATAAAAATCACATTAAACTTATTTTAAAATTTAATCACGTAAATTATTCTTTATCAAAGAAAATTCTAGGCCAAATCGCAAAATAGAGGTCTTTGAGATTTGGTGACTTGTTTGTAGTTCCAGCTGAGCGATATGTCGCCAAATATGGTAACCCGGGTATCTTTGCTATTCACCTCACTTACAATCGCAATCCATTACTTGGCGGACACT